>SNQN01005897.1:24123-41722 GCA_008642245.1 Bassia scoparia
GACTATTGCTTGGCCTTTTCCTAGAGCTGAAGATTCTGAGTCTCATTCTGAGGACTCTGACTCTCATATCAATAGAAAATATACTAGATATATATTTGTATTCCTATTAATACTTTATAGTTGTGTATTGGATATTGCAATGTCATTTTATTTCTGTAATAATACTTTTTTATTAAAATTATTTAATTAGTAAGTACTATCTTTCCATCTTATTTTGCTAACCAAGGTAAATTATAGGTATTGCAGAGTGGGAGAGCTTGAAAAGTCCAACAGAAATAACCAAAACTTGGTGCGTTGGTCAATCTCTAAGCCTGAATAATGCTTTGGGTGAATTTTACAACATTGTTGAAAAGGGGCCTGGAACCAGCGAGTGGGAAACCAAAGACAAGAGGCTCGAGGGAATCAAGAGCACTGGGGAGCACAAATCCCTAGCGACCTGAAGTAGATCTCCTGATGCGAAGTGGCAAAGTTGTGTGAGGTTGCTCCAGAGCAAGTGGTTTCTTCCATGGACACTCAAAGGCAGCATGCTGAATAAACATTTGTCTGAAGTATAAAGCAAGCTGATAGTGCGCTTTGATGACACACCGGCAAGAAAAAGTAATGAGTTGTTGAGAACTTCTCAAGGACATAGAGACTTTGGGTGTGTTTAGAATGCTGTACATATATCTTCTGACTGTTTTTCAAGATTTTTGGACCAATGATATATGTGGAACAATTGGTGATTAACCATTCTCCCAGTTCTGTCATGTCCATCATGACCCTGCTAGCTACAAGCTCTTGCAGATAACAGTTTTTAAGTTCTTGATTCCTAGATGGAACATGGGTAATAAGGCGACATATTCTGTACCAAGGCACAAGATATAACAGTGTTAATCTTTGGTTGAGGGTGGATTCTGAATTTTAAAATATCAGCCTGTAATTTTCCGTTTTATATCAGCCTGCGATTTGAGYTAGAAATTTGTGCTGCACTGCTGCTCCGTTAAAGCAGGGTGGAGTCTATATCTTAAGTTCTCCCAATCAAGAAGGTACTCTAGCCTTTTTCAAAGACAGGGAACCCTTTCATTGGCCCAAGGTATTGATAGAGTTCCCAAAGTGCAAGTTTGGTGTTTGGATATCTGCTATCATGCTATGCTTTGTCCCTGTATAAGCTTATTCTTGGTTGCTTCAGGCAGAACCTTTTATTGAGGCCTGTAGCTATCCGATCTCCCATCAAGTCTTCGAATTATTGCCTTGGCCTTTTCCCTAGGAGCTGAAGATTCTGACTTTCTAAGTTCTCTGAGGGACTCTGACTCTCATATTCAATAGAAATAAATATACTAGTATACATATATATGTCATTTCCTATTAATTAACTTTATAGTTAGTGCATTGGATATTGCATGTCATTGTTTATTTTCTGTAATATATTTACTTTTTTTCATTTTAAAATTATTTAATTAGTAAGTTACTATCTTTCCATCTTCATTTTTTGCTAACCAAGGTAAAATTATTAGGTATTGGCCAGAGGTGGGAGAGCTTGAGAAAGTCCAACAAGAAATACCAAAACTTGGTGCGTTGGTACAATTCTCTAAGCTCRGAATATAGTGCTTTGGGTGAYYTCTTACAAYCATKTGTTGGGAAAAGGGGCCCTGGAAAGCCYGCGAGTGGGAAACCTAAAGACCAAGAGGCTCGAGGGGAATCAAAGAGCACTGGTGGAGACATCAAATCTCCTAGCCGACCTGAAGTAGATCTTCCTGATGCTGAAGTTGGCAAAGTTTGTGTGAGGTTTGCTCCAGAGCCGGGTTTCTTTCAATTGTGCCACTCAAAGCAGCATGCTGAATAAACATTTTGCTGAAAGTAAAAGGCAGCTGATAGTGCGCTTTGATTGACACAAACCGGCCAAGAAAGTAATGAGTGAGGACCTTCTCAAGACATAGAGACTTTGGTGTTGTTATAATGCTTTACATATACTTCTGATATTTCCCTCAGTTAATGAAATGCTGAGAATTAACCGCCAGGGTAAGATATGTTGATGATACACCACGGGCAAATGCAAAAAGAAAGAATGGACGGAATTGAATCAAAATCAGACATAGTGTGGAGCAGAACCTAGAGTTGTGGAAGAGAAATATTGCGATCTGAGAGGGATTAATGTGCTGCATTAGGGCAAGCGATATGAGATCCAAACAAATCTTTCGAGACCCTGTTATATAGATGCAACCCCATGCTCATCATCGATAGGGTCCAAGTTAAGGTCTACCCAACCATGACTTTGCCTGTCCATTTGTAGATGCCGTAGAAGTATATCCATGCTCAAGGTCTAGTGAATACCATGATCGTAATGCAATCATTCACAGAATTCAACAAGATATGGATCAGAAAATTCATATATAGAATTTATCGACTGAATATGTCTATACTCTTTAGCAAGCGCAACTCTCGGTTTGTTCAAACAGAAATGGATGGTTGGATGACCCACGGTTCCCCATTGTCAAGCGATTTCCTAGAGGATTAAAAATTGAGCGTTTAATCCATTGAACTTGAACAGTGATAACATAAATTTAATTCTACATCAGTTCTTGAAAGACTTTATTTATATATCCTCGCATATTTCAACTTGTTTTTCTGTTTCTCTTTGGTGCAGAGGGCTTCAAGAATCTCAATCTTATGAATGGATAAACTCTGGAACTAAACAAAAAATCATTATCCGTGTGTGCTAGACCCAACTTATGAGTGTTTCACCCTAAATGATTCCCTGAGCACATTTACTCGATTAACCCTGTCACAAAAAGTATGAAGTGCTGGGATAAGTGTACGCGTCACTAAAAACAATGATTGATACGCTGATGCAGAGGCCATCTCTGCCAAGAAAATGACTTTGATGGACGTGTAATGCCATATTCAAGAGATCAAGAAGACGGGCTGGAAATATTGTACAGTTAATTGGGTCTGAATCTACGAATCGGTACTAAGTTGACCATCAGTTAAGACCACATGAGCTAGTTAACCTGGCAGCTGAGATTGATGAGTTAGTTAAACTTCAACTATTGGAGTTTGATACTTAATTACAAAAGAGAAGTAAATTTTTATCTTTACTCATTTCTAAGAAGGATATAATTCTGATAAACATTAGGAAACAAAAAAAGTTTCTAACCATAACCATATCACTTTCCATCTGGTATCATCCTCACCCCAATCACTACATAAAAGTAGTTGCATATTAGACATAATAAATAGCGTTACGTATGCGTCATAAGTCCGTAATGACATCTGACATTTTCTGACTTTCTATTGCTTATTGCTTCTAATATATGACAAAGAGTTATCATTAGACTGTGAATATTGTAACTAAGATTCTAAATGTTTTCTGACCAACCTTGTGTTCCAACTGTGTCAGGTGGAAGATGAAGATTTTTCGATGTGCTGACCCTGTACAAAGAAGGAAACGCTGCAAATGAGATGCCAATATGCGAAATCTTAAACATGGAGAAGTATTCAGTTAGTAGAAAGAGCTACTACAGCATTCCCTGTGTAACACTCAAGCCAATCTTCCTGCTATCCCAATGGAGGCACATGTATAAAACTACATAGCTGTCTGCAAAAAAGTTCTTCTTCTAAATAAATACATAACCAGCCTTGAGAGTTTAGACTTTCTACAACTGAATCAGCATAGTACTATAGTACGAATTTGCAAACTTTTAAGTCTTCAACTCTCATCGTCATGGCTTCTTGCATTGCACTTTTTCTCAAGATAATTATGTGTTTGTAGTGATCTGTTGTGAACCTCAGGGACAAATATGCGCACACGTTTGTTTTTAGAGCTGCGTGATTCTGCTGACCCCTGCGAACCTTCCTCACATGGAAGAATGAAACCAAGCTATTGATCATTGTGTAACTTTATTTTGTTTTCAACTCAATTGTAGACATGTTTAAATCCACATTTTATTTATTTATCAGTTTTGCCAAAAGTGCCTGTACTGAATATTAGGAAATACATTTCCTTGCCTCAAATCAATTTGTTCTTAATTTTAAGACGTTCGATTTGCTGTTATATGGATCTGGAATTCTCATAACTCCAGTGTCATACTCACATTGAGTATGAGTAGTCATCTATGCTAATTAGATGATGCTGATTATTTCCATAATCCAAAACTTGCATACTCTTTCTTCACTTCATGTCAAAATCTACCCCTTCACTTGCTATTAATTTCCACTGCAATGAAATTAGTTATGGTACTAAGTTTCCATCTGAAGTTGTAACTCTGTTGTCCATTGCATTATTCTTTTGTGATGGAGTTTTCTGTATGACACTTGTAACTGTAAAGTCTTAGTTAAGAGTTTGGGTTTTGAATCTTCTATGTTGGAATCCTTCTTCTGCCATAGGAGTGTCTTGGACACTTTTATGTCCACACTCCTAATGTTGAAACTAAAACATACATAAATATTAAGGGAAATTTCTAAACAATCCTGAGATTGTTTTAATAAATCAATCCGTGGCATTTTTATATTCACTCCGTAAATAAATGCAACTTAGTCAAAGTATATGCTTTTTAAATAACCCTAATTGCACTTAATACGAGTCCATATAAAAATGCCACTGATTGTTTATTAAAACAATCTCCAGGATTGTTAGAAATTCCCCAAATTTAAGAAGACATTGAAAAAATTAGCCTTAGATTTTCCTTCGTTTTTTAAAAATTATGATCAATATTTATCGTTTGTCAAACATAAAGTTGTTTTAATAACTATAATTATGAAATAAAAAATTATAAAAAGTAATATTAAAATAGATTTACAAGATGAAATCTAACAAACGTTCATTTGATATATTTTATTATGTTAAACTTCGAAACTTAAATCAAGAACTTCGTTGAATATGTGAAAAAGTCAAACTGATGCTATTTGAGAAACTGAAAAAAAAATTAAAAGTTGTGTCTGTAACAAAATATGTTGCCCTTTACACTCCCCCCAGTGACTTCTCTTAAATGAAAACTCTACGAGTATTAGTTTCAAGCAAACCACACCCTCCCTCTTTCTTAAGATGCTCATAATTTTTTGGACCGAACAAAATAAAAATATAATAATCAACCTAGGGATTATGAGCATTGTCTATCGTAAATAGTTCGAACCAGCGGCTGAGTAAACTCAGACCCGAATCTTAATGATCCAAGTTGATTAATCTCAGCTTGATCAACTTGAAAACTCAAAATATCTATTTAGTCCAATAAAATGAGCGAGCTTAAAAATTACACCGATATTTATAGCCCACTATATTAAATAAATAAAATGTATTTAATCGAATACCCAACAACCGTCCATAATAATAAAAGTCCAATATAACGACCACAAACCACCACCGCACTCAACGCCAAAAATGTCAACTATGATGGTTTGCCCAACTCATTCCCCACCACCACTTTCTCAAAAGCCTCCTTCCCACTTAACAACTTGTATTGCCAAACAACTCACTAATCAAAAAAACATAACAAAAGCAAACTACATTTTCATCAACATTTTTTTTTCTTCTGTTTTATCAAAAAAGGTTTGTACCTTTGTTCAAGTAATTACCATAATAGTCCTAATTCCCACTATAACTAACACCACACAATAATGCCCAAATACATCTACCCTCATTGGATCGTGCATTGCACATCAAAGTACCACTTCTTTTAATTAAACTAAAGTTATGTTCGGTTCGTCTGAATCTTTTTATTGGATATCTGATTGATTTTTTATATCTATTTTTTTTTTTTAAAAAAAAAATAAACACTAGAATGTTGACACAAATTTGATTGAATATAGCCTAATTAAATAAGTAAGCTAGATCTTACCCTGAACCATCTGTTGTTAAAATGTTATAATTTACTATCTACCGATCTCACTTCACCAACAAAGTTGTTTTATATACAATGAAAAATATAGCTTAACTCTTCCGAATACTTATTTTAGCTTGTTTGGTATTAAGAAAAATAGTTTTATTGATTTAATTTATTCAACTTTTTTAGTATAAATAACTAAAAAAAATGAACAAAATAGACATAAACAAAAAAATATAACAAACTATAAGAAAAACGGACTTTCAATACCTTGTTGAAAAACCAACTCATTACTACCGATATAAGTTATTAAGTTACTACTTTCTGTTTTTAAGTTACTCTTTTTGTGTTTTCAAGTTACAATCTTTTGTATTCATCCATATATTATTTCTAATTAATTGTTACATTTTTAGGAAATTGTTTTATGTTTCTACGTCACTTTTTCTATTGTTTAAGTTACAATTATTCTAGGAAAAAAAAATCAAACAATTTTAAGTTCCTAAATTTTGTATTGAAGTTATACCATTTGGTTTGAAAGTAACTCTTTTGTGTTTTTATGTTACTATACTTCGTATTATTTTTTGCTTAGTTATTGTTTTATTTCTAAATTGTCAAGTCACTTGATTTGTCTGAGTTACTCTTTTATCTTTTAAAAATTACTGTTTTATTTTTTCAAGCCCAATCACAAGATCGTTTTTTCATTAATATACTGTAAGACCATTGCATGCAATACTTTAGAAAAAATATACAGAGTACTCCATTCATAATAATAAACTTCAACGATTAGACATTTTCATCCATACATTATGTCAAAATCGTTACGGTCAAGACATTGATGATGATATTTACTTTTAGTGGTTATGATTCATGACTAAAATGATCAAATGAGTACTTGGTACAATAATTTGGTCGTTGTACTATTTCTCATTACCACTACACAAAAATCGTACCATTTGGTGGAGTAATTAATTAATTAATTAATTAAATCTCTGTAACCTATCAGATCTTCTTATGCTGTATCCCAATAATTGCGCAACTACGACACTCTTTCTTCTTCTTCATTCATTCATTCAATTCATATTCATCTTAGTCACTTCATTTCTCCAATTTCTTGTCACTTGACCTTCTTATGCTTATCCAATTCTGGTACCAGAGTGTACCTTTCATACGTAACACCCTCTTACGTGGCACCCCCTCATTCGTTCCCCCCACACGTGACCTCATATCTATCTACATTTGCTCCTTCTGGGTCCCACCTGAGCTGTCTTCATTTTTTTTACTCCAGAATTTCCTCTCTTTTTTTTCTTTTTTTTGAATAATAAAGTTTGTCCTTTTCGAATTCTAAACCCTACAAATTTGCAGAAAAATATCCGAGTATTCTTCAAAAAAAACTGCACTCTCTTCTCTCTCCATCTTCTCTCTCTTCTTGAGTGCTGCAGCAAGAAAGGGCATTTTTTAATTAATAATTTTTTAGTTTAGTTTTCTGGTGCATTTTTTCAGCTATATATTATCACCAAAAATTGATCTAAATTTCTTATGTTTATTTGTTATTTTACAAAATTGTTATGTTTATGTGTCTTTTATTGTGCATGTGTGCTTATATTTTTTTACAAATTTAAATTTAGTTCATGAGAAATTTTGTGTGTTTATATTCTGTAATTTCAATTATATAAAATATGCTGATTGGATAAATATATATAATATATTTTTTTCATGTTAATTTTCTGGGGTTTGTACATTAGTTCAGCATATAGGGGTTATTTTGATTTCCATTTTTAGATATAAATCTTTGATTAAATGTGTTTTGGTCTTTTTCTAAATTTGGCAGTTGATGTACTTGTTGAAGGAAGTTGTTTCCCAACAATGAATTCTAGGGTTTTGTTTGTGGTATGTTTCTCTTTTCTTGGTATTCTTTTAAACTACTTTCAACTTATTCTACTGTTTTAACTTTGCACTTTATTTAAATGTTCCAAATTTTATTTGACTATTCTTCATTTGGGATTCCCACTTATTGATCATCAAAATATAAATATGTTTTGAAAGTTGTCAATTAATTATACATGGTTAGTTTATGTTATGTGTTTGATGTGGTTTGTTGTTAATTTGTTAGGATAATCGGTTCGGTTCGATTTTGGTTTTCGTTATTCTCTGTATTTGTGATCTACAACTTTCTAGGGAGTATAATTTAGTGGGAATATGGCTGTTTTTAGTTTGTTGATGAAACATGCATGTGAATTGTGATCTTGGAAGACTAATTAATCTTTTGTTAATCACATTGCCTTGATGAATCCACTGACCTTTCCCCTTTTTGATGTTTGTTAACCCTTTAGTTCTCCTACACAATTTTAGTTACTTAACGTGTCCGATATTAAGTAACATCGTCTTCATTAGTCCCAAATATGAGACTTGACATAGATTTTTTTACAACGATCGCGGTGTTCTTGCCATGCTTGAATTGAAACACTCGATTTTTACACTAAAAAAACTAGGATTGTGATTAGCAGTGGTCTTTATTGAAGAGCTTAAACTTGACCCAATGTGAAGTAGTTTTGTTTCATTCAAAGTCAAACCTTTAGCTATATTTTCAGATTGTCCCTTAACTTTTTTTTTTTTTAATCCTTATCTATTGTTATCGAAAGGCGCGATCTTCTGTTTGGCAGATCAATTTAATTTAATTTCTAAAGTTGAACTTCTGTCATTATGGCATATCACCGTCTTGCATTTCACATCCATGTAACAACATACACAATTTAAATCATGCTACTATAGACTGAAGTGACATCAACATATTAGGAGATGACATGATTTGCGAAGATTTACATAAGTGCGTTAATTTTCTCGTGTAAAATACACTCAGTTTAAGTAGTCGCATACCAAGAATCTGTTTATAAATCTTCAAGAGTATAACTTTCAATTGATTCAAAACAAACTACATACACACCCATTTTAAGCAAGTAGGGATCTAATTAGCAATCAATTAAATTAGTTTTTAAAGAATTGCAGAAACTTTAATAAAAACTTTTAGTATTGTTGTCTCTTTTTTTAATCTATGTAATAGTAATATATATTAAAACACTAGTGTGTGCTCCGATATCAGCTCCCTTTCATCTTTGTGCAACTTTTCACTATATTCATATTATTCTGAAAAAAGAATTTAACATAAGATGATAGGCATAATTAGGAATCCATGTAAGCGGCACTACAAATTTAAGATGAATTCAATATATACTTTGCTGGAATCGGGAACCGATAATCCTCTTAAGATGCTTGATGCTGTCTTTGTTTTTTTTTTTTCCATCGATCCCTGCTCTAATCTTCAATGAAGCAGTTGCATATCAGAATCTAATCTTAAATTGTCACCTGCCATAAGAATTCCAACAACTTTTTCCAATATTCTAAACATACTAATGAAAGCGACTTTTGATTCAGATCCGAAAGATTGAGAATCGATTACTCCATCATTCTAAAGTATATGGAGTATTAGATTCTGTTTATCCCATTTGTCATTGTCCATAGAAATCAGCCTTGTGTTATCTTCAAGGTGTCTTCATTTGTGTCGTAAAAATTATCTCACATCTTTCTTTTCTCTTGATCATATAAGCCCCTTTCCAACATCTGAATATCATAACTACTAATAGAGGTGAAAACCACAATCGCTTCTTTTTTTGGTGATTTTCTATATGTTGTTAGATTCTTCCTACTTTCCTAGAGTGTATGAGTATGCTTCTTAGTTTGTTTTTTTTTTTTTTTTGAACTTAGAAACATATGGTATTTTTTCTTTTAATAATTTTTCTCATTAAAAATTTGTATGTCAAAGTAATGTATTTAAGTTTCAAATGAAAAATTTATGATCGCTCCTAAACACTTCTTGTGTTGTAACAATACAAAAAGTCTATGATCTCTTTTTTTAACATCGTAATGGATTGAAAGATACATACATGTATTTGATGGTTTGTGTTTTTTACTGCATTTACTTGCTTCCCGTTTTCTCATTATTGTTGTTCTTCGATTATTTGCAGAATTTTGAACTGTCGTACAAATTATTTCATCCCAAGATTGTTTGACGATGAGAGAGAGCACGCTTGTTGGCATCCATGCATAAACTACACGAAAGTGTAGCATGTACATGCGTGCTCTCTCTCATTGTCATATAATCCAATGGTGGAGGCAACTCGTTCTTTTTTGCAATTGGACTACACATCGATTTGGTGGAAGGCGAACTTGATTGTAGTTTCTTGTTGCTACACTCTGATTAGACAAAGATCATGCCCACTTCTGAGCTTCTTCTTGTGACTTGTGAGTTTATCGATATTAAGGAGTCTCTTACATATGCTGTTTTTGTTTTTGTTTTTGTTTTTTCCCCTATGTTTATTAACCGTTTCATCTAGAATTGATCTCAATACTGGATTTATTCCTTGTTAAATTGAATTGCAACTAACCTGTAAGAGTAATATTAACATTTATGTATAATTAACCTGCTTTTTATTTGCATCTCATTTTTTTTATGTAAGACTAGAAAATGTCTTGATTTGTTTAAGCAATTTCTATCTTAACATTTATTTTGCCAGAAGAAGATATAAAGCCCAAGAGACTATGGTTAATATCTCAGGGTTATGTTATCTTATACTTTATTATGTATAATTAACTACACCCTCCGTAATGTAAAACTTGCAACACTTTCTATATTTGGGTATAACAAAAAACTTGTAACCATTGTACAATTTTCCTAATTTGTTAAATAATCACTGACAAAATTACCATATTTTAGGGATCATTTTTGCTAATTGTTTTGTCCTTTTCTTAGCATATTATTTCCCTCCTATTTTTTGGACCACTACACTAATTCACTACCTAATCCATTATTAGTTTATTTTGCATTGAGAAGAGTGCTAATACAATTGTTGTTTTTATTCCCTTACGAAGGGAGTATTAGATTATGAATCATGCACGACAGCACCAGGTAAAACAGCATGTTCATGGCAGTCTTGCTGATAAGCTAATACCTAAGCAGAATTGCAATCTGGGTCGGAAATAACTAAGCCTTTTCCATACCTACAATGCCTCCGCTAAAGTTTATTTCACTTTCATAGTTTCATATTGTTAATTTGMTAGTTGTTTACCTATTCATTTAAGCATGTCTACTACTAACTGATATGTGGACAATTGAATCCTAATAGGCATAAAGCTTCTATAGGATAGGGAATCTTAGTACACCACCACGGTAATTGTATTACGCATAGCATCGATCCTTTATGCTGTTCGTGGTGGTTGTTTGACATTTCACTGAATTAGGACAAAATGCACTACACAATTGGCAGACGTGGTGACATCAGTACATCACGTTAAAGGTCTCATGGTAGCATCACATGATTGGAGTTGTGAGTTACCTAGTAATTACGATTTATGAATTTGCAGCAAATATAAGTGGCCTAAGTTGTTTGGAATTTAAAATGACTATAGAAATCTTTATACTCTTTGATAATTATGGATTCTGATACATTGACCTTAACCTATCTTAGTTAAAAAATGACATCCACATTAAAAAAATGAATTTCTATATGTAAATATAGTCCGGTAATTGCTAGAAATTCTTATTTCAAAAGGGGAATCACCAACATCTCTTCCTCAAACTATCACTAGGGCTACAAATTAAATTTTCACCTAGACTTTCTTAATACCTCGGACATGTGGCATTCTAAATAAAATGTAATATTCTCTTCGCCATATGTTCCTCCTTTCACCACAATCTTGGATTAAAAAATGCTTTGGATGAACATATGGAAAGAATTCCTTAATAGATCTCTTATGCACTCAAGTAATGAACAAGAAAAATACATTATATATTCATGGAATACATAGCCAATGTGATTTATGAAATCACCATCTTTGATCAATTACTAATCAATTTTTAGTCTTTAGAGAGTAAGATAACAACTTCACAATAAGAATTGTTATGTACATGTAAAACAATTTCCTTAGAAAAAAAAAAAAAACCAAGTGATTTTTCGTTATAACCTTCGGGTTTTTTCCAAATATTCATCATCAATCGAAGTCTTATTCTCATAAGTGGAGTAAACTACATGAACCAAAAGAGATTAGTCCACGTAAACATTTGTAAAGACCTTCCTCCATCCCTTATAATAAAAATCCTCATGTTCATGTCAAACTCATTTGCTCATATCCTTGCTTCCAACCAAGTCATTTCAGTCTCCTCTACTCGTTTATTTGACTCTCTATGATCCATCTTTGTATCAGTTGTCCTTAGGTCCCTCTCTTACTGTGTTTGGTTGCTCAAACCATTTTTGTGAGAAATTTCCCTTATTAATTTCTTTCAATGCTTAATTGATCTCTTTTTGATGGATAACTTCATTTTTTATTCTATCCCTTAGATGATCATTATCATAAGAAACTTTTAAACTTCCAGCTAAGTTGAAAGGCCTAGTCCCTTTGTATCTGTTTATTATGAAATGGTTAGAAGTTGTCACCTTTGTTCAAAGAGGTACTTCATGGAAATAAAAATCCCTCTCTCATGAAGGAACCTTCTTTTCCTTCACGCCTTCCATTTCAGTGCTATATAGAATCCTGATCGGCTAGGATGTACCCCTAACCAAACAATCACTCCATCCCTTATTATGAAAATTGAATGTTGAGATTGAACCTTCAGCCTTTCTCTCTTTGTCCTGCTCAGATATTAAGGTTAATTACAAGTTCTGAATCATATATTCATATAATAATTCCGTAGGAAGAGACCGAAGAGTATGTATGACATGATGATATTGGAACTTCTGAGCCACTTGTAAGGAATAGGCTTGCCTTTGATGTCTTACTTTCCTAGAATATCACCCTTGCATATTGTGGTACATGACTGAAATTCTATACGACTACTTGAGTAAGTGATTCAGTGTAAGCAAAATTGTGTGGTTATTAATATAACGAAAAGAGAGTAATTTGTACGGAGTATTTTTGTTGAACAGTGCATTCAGGTTTTAAAATTTTCAGCAAGCAAATAGCAGTGAATAATCTTAATTGGTGAAGGTTAGGTTGTGATTATCTCCTTTTCTCGTCTTGAAGTTCTGTTTTGTGTCACATGAACTATATGTACATTTGTTGAGCGTTACAGCCTAAGATTTGTCGCTGTAAGTGCAATTTGACGCTTCCTTTTTTTTTCCCCTCACCTTTATTTTCCTTCTTGAGTGAGCTTCACCTAACTCTGTTGTACATGGAACCTGGCTCCTGCTGGTTGTATCTCCTGTCACAATTGAGAGTTTGATACACTTCTATCAAATGTTTATATTTAAATAGTGAACTTTCCATCTGAGGGTATATACCTGTCTCTTTCTATGTATTAATATGTTATGTATTAATATGTTGGAAGTGTGTGTGTGCGCGTCTGTACGTAGCTGTCTGTGCGTGCTTGCCTGTTTGGTGGGGGTGGGGGTGGGGGTGCAGGATTGACCGCCTATGTGAAAATTCTTATCATTTTTTTTGGCAAAATTGGTCTCAATACTCTGAACTATTGCTTAAGCTAAGTGCGCTAAACACCATGAACTTCGCTTAGTTGTTAAAACACCACAAATTAACATGTTGGGTGCAATGTGTGTCATTACTTCCCCCAAAAAGGGTGAATTTTTTCCAAAAAAACCTAATTAACCAAAAAGTCATATAATTTAATAAWTTTTTTTCAAAAGTCATTATTTTTAGGTGAATTAATGACCAGAAAGTTGAGAAAATGTGCACACTGCATCAATTCATTAGTTTGTGGTGTTTTAGCAACTACATGAAGTTTAGGGGTGCTGGCCGCACCTAAGCTATAGTTTAGAGTGTTGAGGCCAATTTTTTTTTAATTTAATTTACTTATTTTTTGCTTTAGGGGCAGGAATATGGTTGTCAGTGCTATATTAAGATTCCGATCGATGTTCTTTTAATCCTTCCTTTTCAATCCATCCTCAGAAACTGATTCAATAACTGCTTGGTTTTATGAATCCTACATCATAATTCATTAACATCATCACAACTAGACACTATTAATGTTTCCAAGGAGTATGGCTTTGATATTGCTGTTTCAGTCTGTGAAATATGGAAAATTTGTGAAAGCAGGCTGTATTACGACAATCGCAACGCCAAATGTGGCTGCTTTTGTTGTAGTTGTACAAAAGAGTTGAAATAGCAGAAGGGTGTTAGACTGTTAGTGGAGTGTTGCTTGAATGGTTGCCACTATCTACTAAATTTATGTTTCAGTTCATATGAGATGCTTAAGAAGAAATGTGATTTGAAATGGTCTCTATTTTCGGGGTTCCATAAGTTCCAGGAAACTTGCTTGATTAATCAAACTTGCTTGATTAACCAAACTTGCTAGTTAACATATTTGAGTTCTTTCAATTGAACAAAAACAATGAATTCCATATTATTAGATCTGCAGTCATATATGAACCCTAATTTTAGGTGTCAGTAAATTTGTACCGGCTGTTGTCACCTACCTGGAGTGTATTTTGTAACTACTGATGGCTGATTTTTGTGGTGATAGAATTAGACTGCATAACTGCCGTAGTCTTCGCGTGGCCGTCCGCTTGCTAATGTAAATTTCAGTCTATTACATTGCCATGGGTTTCAGACAAAACAGTTGTGGAGAGCAGCTAAGTCTGTCTGGTTTTCAACTGGGTGTCTTTTCTTTGTTTGTGCTGATTATACTGAGCTTTAATAGTTTAGCTATCATCTGTTCTGGAAATTTTACCCTATTGGCTTTATTTTCCTCTCCCGAATCCTGTACATTTTGTGTTACGGGTGAGAAGGTCAGAGCTTGCGATTTCAACCTGCCAAATCGGTGTAATTCTCTCTCAAGCTCAACATTTTGTATAGGTGCATGTCAATTCCCTTGTTTTAAACTTGGTCTCTGCTCTGAAACCAGAATGGGTGTTTTGTTTTCATGTCACTGGTGTTACACTTTAGCAACTGATTGAAGATTAATGTATAACACCGATTTGGTAAAAGTGATGGTGTTCTTGTGTGTGTGCAGTTCTGGATCTTTGAGGTCCAATTAATTGAGATCTCCCGGTGTTGAACTGTTGATTGTTATCTAGTCCTGGTAATACTGTAATCCGCTTTTGCTTATAACTCACAGAATACATGATGCGCTCGTGCTTCACCTTTGCAGGGTCAGGAGATAGCTTAGGCTGCAAAATTGTGTTGCACATGAGCTGCGACTGCTATTCATTCAAACTTACTTTAATTGAGGAGTCTTTTTTTTTATGTAATCTAAAGTGTGCAGGAGGCAGGTGTTATCATACTTGCATGTCAAGATGGAAGGCTGGACATTCTGTTTGAGATACATATCAAGACGAAGCTAAGGCTGTTTTTAACGTTGATACCACACGGGCAACGTTGCCATTCCGAGATAATAATGCCCAGACAGCCCACTGGTCACCCCATTTGGCCACTCTCTCCCATTTATTGCAGTTTGTAGTGAGTCTGGAGTGGTCCTCTGATGAAGTTGTCTGAGTTAGGCGTGTCATCATGGTGATCTCGATATCTCAACGATTAGTGGAGGCAATTGCATATGTGGATACTCCTCTTGATGAAATATAATAGTTGAAATTTCATTTGACTCACAATACAGGAAACGAAGCTGTAAGACGTATTTTTATGATGATTCAAATGAAATTGCATAATCATATGCCCGAATTGAATCGTATTAGTTTTGGGAAAAGATTGATTGAGGGTTCGAAACGCTCTTAGACACAATAGAATAACATGATTGTTATAAAATTGATGTTTTTAATGTATTCGTTCTTGACCAATAAATTTAATATGGAGAGCCGGGAGGGTTTTGGTTTTGGTCCATAATTTACTCCCCAGGCACATTAGTATTTCCAGTCAAGCATTATGGAATTGTTTATTGTTTTTTATTGGGTTTTGTCCAAAATATTTTTTTGCTGTTCATCTTTGGATATGGAATATATGATTTCACTAATGAGTTGTAGATCTGTAAAAAAGGTTTTGGCATGTCAGCTTTTGATTTCAATGTACTCTTACAGCCTTTTTAACTTGCAACATTAGGGTTTTGGACATGTTCGCTTTAAAACTTTGACTTTTTGGTTTTATATACTTCGTATGTGGTTTTTTATTTGATTATTATACCTTTAACTCAAGATATTGTATTTTTGGAAATTTCGTTTCAAAAATTATATATATATAAAAAATGTAAATGTTGCAACTGAAAGAAATGAAGTTCGAGAGGTGGTTGAAATTAAAATCACTCTTCATATGTTATGTTTTACTAAGATCATGTTCCGTCAACTGAATTTATTGTACTGAAATTTATTTTTATTGAACTAAAACTTATTTTTACTGAACTGAATTGTATCGGTACCGAACTTAATATTTTTACTAAATTGGATCTATATGTACAAAGAAATTTATCTATGACGATAACATATAGACCTAAATGGTTTTCGCTGATCGTGATGAAATATATATGGGCTCTTCTTGCACGTTGGCACACAAAGTCCTATTTTGTTTAACTTATTTCATTTATTATTGATTTTAATATATAGTGATTACTTTCTCCGTACCTTAATATGGACGCTTTAATTGAAAATTATGCCACTTTCACGTTATTTTATTTTTGAAAACTTTATACGGTGTACGTAGTAATATTTTTAGTTTGTGGTATTTCAACATATGTTCCTTTTATATATACAACTTTATTTGTCGCTTTAATCTAGATGTTTTTTTTACTACACTTCTATTATTTAATATTTTTCAAATTTAACATCAAACAATAATTGACACTTCTTCTTAGAAGCGGAGGGAGTACACTATAGTAAGTATCAACAAGTCATATTTTCCTCAGAAGTACTTAATCAATTATTTAAGTTCGCATCACTTTGAAAAAAAATGATTTCTAATCAATTTTTGGACGAAGAAAAGATTTTTTTAAAAAAAAAATCATGTGATTAAAAAGAGACGGAGAGAATTAATTTCCCCCTATAAAAGTGATGCTTAGAAAATTAAGAAAAAATGAAATAGAAAGTGTTGCAACTAAAAACGGAAGAAAAGTGTCTGTTTATGCCCATGAGCATTGTTAAACTTTGGCCCTTGGTCTGGTCATTAGTAGACATGATCTCTATTACATAAGGGGATGGGGAGCAATGGTGTCCCTCCTATTAAATTACTCTTCTAACCTTCAAAGTGAGAAATAATTACTATGTTACAAATAAAACCTTCCAAAAGGAAAAATACACTAATCAATTCAAATTCTTTCATAATCGATGCACATCAATCAATATTATATTTGACAAAGAAAATAAATTAGAAATTTACTTTAAATTTGAAAGATGGAAAATTATTAAATTTTTAATGGTAAAAATAAGAAAAAAAAAATCAATTAATTATGTACTTATGTAATGAATGTTTTTTCTTCTTTATTCAAGTTTTTTTTTTCCATAAACAGGAATAAAAATGAAACATTGGATGATGTGCCATGTAAAATTTACTGGTCACGTGTCCACTCGCTATAAGGTCAAATGATCCTAGGTGGCAAGCGCCCCGATGTTAAAATTAAACAAATKAAGAATCAGATATCCGTACACAAGAATCAGATATCCGTACACCAAAGCGGTAGTAATGGATAATCAACGGTGTGGATGGTGACAAGTGTCACACATCTAAGCTTCCACGGGTTAAGGTAAAATGCCTATAAATACTCTGGAAAAAGCTATTCATCACACACACAACATTCTCACCAACCAACTCATAAATTGAGAGCTCGTGGTCACTTTTATTGCTTTGCTTAGCACATTTACATT
>SNQN01005898.1:11082-41717 GCA_008642245.1 Bassia scoparia
TTTTGACGATTTGATCATATTTGTTTGATCATATTTGTTTCCATTCCTTTGCAAATATTAGTGATATGATGAAGAAAGCAATTCCAAACAACAACAACAATAATGTTGCTGGAAAAATGGAAGGTTTGGAATGGGAAATGAGACCGGGAGGAATGTTAGTCCAAAAAAGGAACTTGGATTCCCATAAAAACCCTTCCTCCATTCCCATTCCCTCAATCAAGGTCTTCGTTAGATTCGGCTCCTCCAATCACGAAATCAACATCAATTCTCACGCAAGTTTTGGTGAGTGACTAAGTTCACTCCCTTTCCCTTTCCCTTTACTGTAAKGAAAGGAATGGAATGGAATGATACTGACTGTTTGGTTTTTTGAATGACAGGGGAACTGAAGAAAATGGTGGCACAAGTAACAGGGTTACACCCTCAAGATCAGAAGCTAATGTTCAAAGACAAGGAAAGGGAATCAAACTCATTCCTTGATGTTTCCGGTGTTAAGAATGGATCAAGGATTGTTCTTGTTCAAGACATAATCAGCCAAGAGAAAAGATTCATCGAATCTCGTCGAAATTCTACCCTCGAAAGGGGTATGAAATCAGTGTCTGAAGTCACCGTGGAAGTTGATAAACTTGTTTCCCAGGTAATTTTTTAAAATCATTTTGGATTAATGATTTTATTTTTGTTATTAATTGTTTGGCTAACTTTACTTAATTATACAGGTAATAGCAARGGAATCAGTAATTAGTAAAGGAGGGCGAGTAACAGAGAAGGAGTTGTTGACTTTGATCGAGTTGTTCATGTCTCAGTTGATGAAATTGGATGCAATTGTAGCTGATGGGGATGTAAAGTCCAAAAGGAAAACTCAGGTACTAATTTACCCTGACTCGTAAGTCGTAACATAATAAATGTAACAAATGAATATTTTATACGGAGTACTTCACAAATAATCGTCAATTATTATTTGTTGTTGATTGGGGTGAATTTGAATTTAATTCGAAGGTCTTAAGGATTCAAAAATACATCGAAAACCTCGATCGATTGAAAGCMCAAAATGCAATGCCGATGAGGAGGAATGGTGGGCATCAAGTAGGGTTGATTGTGTCACAGCAGCAAGGAAGGCCCATGCTAATACAGCAGCAACGAGAGCAGAGGAATTATGGGGGTGCAGGACAACATATGTTGACATCAAAATGGGAAAAGTATTAAGTAATTATTGATTATTTGTATACAGATTAATTAATTAATTAATTAATTAAGGATTATTAATGATGGTATTGTTAAGCATAATGATAGTGCATTTGAATGCTCAGCTTCGTGGAAGACTGCTAATGTATATAGCAAAATCCTTATTAATCTAGTTGAAGTCTTTTTGATGATGTACCATACACTACCATATAGTAGTAATCTATCAATCTTTTCCTCTCTTTTTTTCCCATTGAAAATAAAGATTATTTTTGGGTTAACGGTTTTTAATTACTGTGTCACACAAAAAAAAAAAAACTTTTAATGGTTGTATTTGTATCATAACCTATCATTGTAATCTTGCCAAAATTAGTGCTTAAAGATCTATTTGGATGAGCAAAGTAACTCGATTACATTCATATAATCATATGCTAAAATTTTAATCCGTCTCTCTTTCTTTACAACATTCTATCAAAAAAGTTAAATAAGGTTATAGTGCGCTATTCATATTAACAAGACATGTGTTGTCCACTTGTTCGCACATAAACAATTCAAAAAATTAGCATTATTATCGATTTGATCCATTTGGAAGGAAAGCATAAGAAACTATATTCTCAAGACCGATTTATTGGCGTATTAGCAACAATTTTTGGAGTTTCAAAACTAATTTTCATACCAATTTCCATCAACTTGGCAATTTCAATAACTACATGATGTGATGTAGTATTGTAGTGATGTCCAAACATTCATCCAAACGATGACTAGTCTCAACTCTTAAGGACACATTAATTTCACATTTCCACATCAATTTTGTCGAAACTCAATTGGACCGGCGTAATATACTCAATGCAAACCATTTTAAATTTTCTACTTCACGGTTCCATATATTTAATGCATTTAACTATTTCAAGGAAGAAATTATGAATAAATCTATATAGACTTCTTCTTAGTTCAAATTACTTGCTACACCTTTTTCCTGTAGAATGAGTGATAGTCTCAATTTACTTGTTAGCATATTCTCTTTTAATCAATATGGTCCCATGAAAATGTTTGACAACTTTATTCTTATTTTGATTATCTTTTAATTCATTTTCTTCTTATTTTACACCTTAGTTTGTAGTCTTATCATTTAAATACCACACCTTTTACCTAATATCCCATAAAGTAATGATCATAACAGGATTTTATTCTCTTACCATAAAGAACTCTGATCCGAATGAATGTAGCAAGTATTGAGGGACAGATGGAGTAATAAAATACGGTCTGAAAAGGTTAAAAAGAAATAAGATTGAAGAGAGAAATGTTGAAATGGAAAAAAGTAAGGGGAAATGTATGAGAAACTGTGGTTCCTATTAAAAATATTAAAAGCATGTCCAAAAATAGAAGTAAACACACAATACAGCAAAACATTGAATGAAACATCACAATGCAAATGTGTACATCAAACAAATGAAACGGAAGAAGTACAAAATAAATCAATTCATTGTCAGTTGTACCTATACTGATATTTTGTCCACGGTTATAGTTGAGAACAATCAGATTAGAGGCGATGCAATTGTAATGCTATTACATTGAAAATTGAACATAGTAACGTCACAAACTACGAAAGGGGTGTACTCTACAACATGCAAATATCTTCTGTAGTGAAAGCATGTGAAACGAACAAAACATAACAAATAGCAAATTATACTATGTAATATTAATGTATTGCTTAAAAGGTTCAAAGAGATAGATAGACAATAATCATAGATTAAAGCTAGCATGACCTTTTGTGTATATTGTAAAAATACTCAACAAAATTAATTAATTCCAACCAATAATGATAATGGCACACAGACTTTGGTGACCGATGACAACGATTGTCGGTATAGTTAGTTGGAATAGATGAGAATATATTCGTACGCAAGCTAAATCATATTATTAGTTAAAAGACTGTAACAAATATATCTTTATTATTATTAACTTAGACACGAACAAAAAATATTCTTCACTGCGTACAAGTGTTGAAGGAATATGTTGACAGTGCATACATAATGCTTTGGTTGAAGGTTTGGATAGGCTAAGGTTAAATTTTTCAAATGCGGATGTCATTATAATAGGCAAAGAGCCTAACGGTCACAGCCTACTCCAGAAATGTTTAGTAGAGAGTATAATAAAAATGGAAATTAGTGAATGAATTTAAACATAATTTATCGAGTTAATGTGCGCTAATATAGTGTGCACTCTAATATAATCCACCATTGTAAGATTATAACTCAGACGTGTACACTCATTATGAATATCGTATATATACACAAACAGTATGACAGAGAATAATAAAATGCGCGTAGGAATCTGCCCTGGAATGTAATACAAACACAATTCGCACACTCGCTTAAATAGTGGGAATTTAATTATTATAGCTTAGTTGCACTTGGTAGATTTAAGTTAATCAGCCCTGACTCATAGCTGAACTTCCGCCACGCATTTTTGACTCTATATTATCGAATTAGTTCAGCCTAGGTGATCCCATCTGAGATAATGTATTACAATTGACTTCAAACACCTCATTAAATTAATTCTTCAACCTATGGAGTATAAGTAGATGATGTCAAATATATCCTTATAATCCAGGCACGTCGCTACATGCCCTACTTGCAATCCACTTTGACTCTAACATATCTATCATCACCTCTATCCGATGTGAAGTGTTTTATTAACTCCGTATAACCACATAGTATTAGAGCTCAGTGCTGTTATATTAAGCACTCGAAGTATTAGAACTCTTGAAGCCGTGACGAGAGATCGTAGTAAAAGCACAGAGGTATATGTGTATCCAGACACACATCAACAACATTGGCACGCGAATACTTAGAGATGCAATTATAGTGAAAAAGTATATGTTAATGTACTCAACACGTACGATATACAACCCCCCAATGTGATTCAAGTTTCTCTAGCTATGTAGACTGCAATAGTTACCGTCGATTACTTGTATCATATTGAGAACGTAAGTATGATGATTTGCTATTTTGTACTCTGTAACAACGGAACGTGTTGACGATGATGTAAGAGAGTATGTGTCTATACAATGTACAGAACTACTACGTGCAAAGAAAAACCGTTGACATGTTAAAGGCATCAAGTCGGTCAACAAACTGCATTTATTACTAAATCATTGAGACAGTTTGAGCCAGTCTCCATGAACAGTTAGATGCAATCTGCTTGAACCATGTGCCTGTACCCAATGATTTTTCGAAGATTACATATGGCTTAACAAATGATGAGCTTACACAGGTTCAACACTATTAACATAGTACTACGAATCGCCGCCTTCCAATGCATGAACTTAGGTACTCTCGTAGTATAAATATCTTGAGATAATGGACTCGGACTCTATTGGCCTATAGACCCAACTTAATGGTATTCAACAAAAAAAGGATAGAAAAACAAATCGATATCTTACGAGGTTATATGTAACAAAATCTAATCAATATCGAATCTTAGAGGACAAGAAGGATACTAGGCTAAACGTCCCTTGCCCAATGTATTCAATATATAATACGATATCGCGTTGAGCTCGTATAGCGTAGGTATCGTGGTTTTCTAATAATATGACCCGAGCTTTTTAAGATAGAGCAGATATGATAGAAGCGACTACACGCATCCATTCAGAGCACTCCTGTAAGGCACAGCCAGTCAAATGAACAATGCAGTCGCATAGGAAGAAACTACACATGATCGAAGTGTGAAAAATGAGAGCATACGAAAGGTGAAGCAAAAGCACAGGTAAATATATATGTGTTTGTGTTGTTGCCTCGTGAAGTAGGCACATTATATAAAGTACGTTAGAGTGCAGTCGCATGTTGAATGAACGTTGATGGCCCCATTATAGCAAAGCCACGTAGCGCATAAGCCCAGGAGGTGAGGAAGAAGAGGAGAGAGGAAAGAGAGAGATGAGACTCACTCTTCGCTCTTGAATTTGGCTCCAGAACAATTTTATGAGTTTCTTCTTCCTCGTGTCTAAATTAATTTCGACCAAATGTATTATGCATTGGTCACCTCACTCATCACTCCTAATTATTATTATTATTTATGTTACTAATTGATATGCTACTCACTTGCAACTGTACTAAAATTTAGTTCATTATATCATTGTCGGATCAATTTTTACTATGTGAGTTTGCTTGCATAAATTGTGCTTTAATTCTTTGTAAACGGCTTTTGTTATCCTCAAAAAAAAACAAAAAAACAAAAAAAAAAAGATAAAATACATAATATTATAGTAAGTATATAAACCACTAGGTAACATAAAGAATAAAAATTGAATTGTGTACTTATAAATGTTAGGATCAGAATTGAATTAGTAGTTGCATTAGAGTGGCGTGAATCGCATTTTCGCCATGCCACGTCTATTTGTTACGTTAATATTGATTTATTAACATACGATCTAATTTTAAGATGAATAATTGTTAGTACATGCAAATACGAACCAATCCAAATGCTAGGAACCTAAAATTGTAAAGAATAAGAGAGGTGAGTTGATAAGCTTAAGATGAAAGTCGTCCCTCTCGATTCCCTAGGGAAGATCTTGCGATCAGAGTTCTCTCCCCGCCCTTGTGGCTCTCTTAGTACCGACAAAATGACTGCACGAAATAACTCAGTTTAGACTGATATACGAATCCAAATTCAACTTGAAACTAAAATCCAACTTATACGAAAGCAATTCCACCTCATAATCATTGGATTGGTAAGTCGTAATGATCATAAAAGGAGTTAATTTCTAGGTTAAACATCATATATAGAATACAATATTATTATGTGTTATGCGATATTGTGATGGCAAACTATGACTATACAATGTTAACCATAACATGATAATTAACGGAGGGATCAACGGAGGCTTGAGAGTAGATATTGGTGGAATAAGGGTTGGCTTTCAACTGATTCATATTGTGTGGAAGATTTCATGGCGATAATGAGATGCTTTGGACATAAAGTAAAGAAAGCATAAATGTTCAGGAACTAATACTTATTTATATTTCGAACACCAAAACACTCCAATTGAAATTTTTCCTTGAGAAATCCAACAAAGTCCACCTTCATATTTCTATTAATAATGCATCATCATCCGTGATCAAAGAAACATAATCATCTGTTTGTATTATTTTCATCCTTTTCAGTTTGAAAGTTTTGAATTACTTGCATTTTTTTTTATTTTCAATAATAAATTGCTTACAATCTTTCTCTGTCCTATATATATGGTCACCTTTTTCTTTCTTTCCATCTCTTTCATCTTCTTATTAATTTTATATATGTACTTATTGGATACAATAATAAAGAACGACTAAAATAATTTTGAATCATATTTTTTTGTTTAATTTCAAGTGACTATGCTTTGCTCTAGTGCGTTTATCTGTTGTCTAATCACGTGCAGATCCAAACTTGTAAATCAGTACATGTGTGTCACTAAAACAAAGGTAATTGAGATACAACGTATATGATTCCATATGATTATAGACTAAAAAAAAAGGTCATAGTTGATTACAAAATTAGACAATCACCCTCAATGCCAACTAGTTTGCCTTTGAGTTGGCGATGAAGAAGCACCAACACAATACAACTGTAGAAATCCCAACATTTAAACAATTAAAGATAAAGTGGCCTATTATTTATTCTAATCCTTAGGGACTATTTTTATTTTGTTGGTTCTGAAACCCTAACTGTTTTAGACCTTATGACCTATTTTTTATCAACTTTAAAGCCACAAAAAAAAAAAACTTTGTTATTTTTCATTGGCCTCACTTTGTTGCCATTTTGATCGATTTACAAAGTCCCACAATAGAGTCTTATGTGCTTATAAAAACAATGCTTCGTGCCTATGACCTAATTTTGAATTCAAAAAACTGAATTATGAGAAATTGAAATTAAATCATACAAAAAGAAATAAAGGAAATGATGATAATTCGTTTTTTTTTGGTAGGACAAGTTTTGTAAACTTCATTTAAAATTTTAACCACAATTCAAGAGATAAGAATAATTTAATTATGGATGCATCCACTTAATTTATTTTCAATGGTCCAAAACTCTTACATACTCCTATGATTGAACAACAATTTATGTTTAGAAAAAGTACTCATATATAGACTTCATTATTTGTGGGGTTGACCATTGAGGAATCATTACCATAGTTCATGTTACTTCTCTTCGTCTCTTTGCTTGACACATGTGGGCATTTAGCTTTTGAAAATTCATGTTTTATACTTTAACTACTTCTTATATCGTTTAAAAGAAGTTTCGAGTTCGAGCGGTGATGCAAAGATTTTCATTGGATGATCCATCCGATCACCAATGCGGATGCACACTTAATTCAGGAATATGATCTAGTGGGGTCACTGACCCCACTTGAAACCAAAATATGGAATTACATTTATAGATTTTAGGATATTTTTGCCAATTGTCGTTAAACAAATTAACTAATTGACCTCATAATAAACAACGAATAAATTTATTTGACCCCAACACATATTATTATTTACTGACATACTCACTATAAACCACCTCAAATTATAACGCTGTGCGAGGTGTCGTAGAGATGTGTATGTAGTTAGATTCATCTCGAGTGAAACAGATTGGACATGCCTTAAAAACAAATTTGTGTTTGGGTGCACTGATGTGTGACACCATCCATCTGATCTACACATTGTTGGCATGTAAGGAGAGCCATACCATTGATCAACAACCATTCCATGATGGTCAGTGCAGAGTAATCTATTATATCTGCGATCTGATCTACCTACACTGCAGGATAGTATATCATACGATTAGATCCTTGTTTTAGAGATTAAGTTAGCGTGATAAATGATGTGCAAATACATAATCAAATGATCATAGAATATATATGCAAAATTCATCTCTATCGTATCTAAATTTGAGATAAGCAAGCTTCGTATACCGATATAC
This sequence comes from Bassia scoparia, assembly GCA_008642245.1. Classification (NCBI taxonomy): domain Eukaryota; kingdom Viridiplantae; phylum Streptophyta; class Magnoliopsida; order Caryophyllales; family Amaranthaceae; genus Bassia; species Bassia scoparia. Next base: position 19,201 of record SNQN01005898.1, read on the forward strand.
ACATATCATCCAATGATAGTTGAGCGGCTAGCAAAAAAATCTGCTCATTTGACTTTATGTACTCATATGTAACTACGGAGTATATATGATCTGATGATCGTGTAATTTTATAAAACATAAACGATATAATAGCAACACATGTAGTATGTTGTTGACTCGTTCAATGTATATTTTTATGCTCAAAATATATTTTTCTGTCCATTTTTTCCTATTGTCAATCATCTTAAATATAACTAATTATAATCGTAAAAAGAAATAAATGTCGCGAACAATCACAAACACCCGGACTAAAAACTAATCTACCCGTTTCACGTTGTGTAACCCTTAAACATTCAACTACTCACCGTCTTTTTGCTTATTTATTTGTTTTTCAAAGATTGCCTCCGTTTCTGTGGCCTAGAGCGCGTGCTTGTGGTTTACTAGCGCGACCTAACGCACCTATTCATTGTTTACCTTTAGTTGATTTGATTTATACTTGAAACAAAAAATATAAACATGTAAATGAATTCGTTTTGACGTAATTTTTTCAAAATAATTCTTTTTATATATTAACAACTCAAACATATTTTAAATTTTATTTGAAGTTCGAATAAAAAATGGTTGGTAATATCGATACATTGATGAGTCATGGTCCGTGTCATAGCAATTAGAACTGCGGTAAGGACGGGCTATGGCTTGTTTCGTATTAGTGTGTACATCGAGGTGCCGGTTTATTATTGGCCGTGATGGATGTCTTAAATCATCTACGGACTATTAAGTTGGACTTCATTACCAAACTGGTATCCAGACCAATTTTTAACGATATTCTTATAATCATACCCGTTTTTGTTAAGGCACGCCTTTTATGATCAATATTTTTCTCGCTGAAATGGATTATTAACAATTTGAAGTGTGTCTATAAAAAGTTATAAAGTTATCATTGGGGATTTTAGTTTTACTTACTATTTTATTATTACAATAAAATTATATTTCTAAAAATAGTTTATGTTTTTTAACCATTAACAAGATCGATCTACGTTCAAGTGGTATTTATCACAGCTACTTTTCTTGGGCGAGGTTTTATTCAGCCAGCAAGCATTAAAAGTGGCAAGGTGGAGAGTAATAACTTTTTTTTTAAGCAGGTGATCTTCTAATATGAGTTTGTATTGATAGCTCAATGGACAACAGTTCTTGTAAACTGTTTTTTTAAAAAAAAATTAAATTAATTAAAAGTCTCAATATAAAGACTTAGCTTGTTAAGGAGTTAGAGAACTTAAGCCACTTAAAACAAACTCTAATTGATAATGAATAATAATTAAATTAAGAATTTTGACACTAATAATATACATTAGCATCTACTTATGCATTTTAAATGAAACAAATAATCTCATATATATTATGTTCAAGATCATTTACAATTAATTGCATATTTTTTGTTTTTTAATTATTATCCTATCCTATATAACAATATTCAATATTATAATACAAAGTATGGTAAAGGAGTTATGATTGCTCAAAAATACAAAGTCACAAAGATGTATGAAATATACAAGACATTGTTTGGATGGCATTGATAGCAATATGGGAAGGAAATTACTATGAGCAAATGTATTCTAATTCAGACAACATTGCAATAGAATTATATAGACATATAGTAAAATATTATTTAAATTCACCATTGGAAAAAAAATGTTAAATGGCTAAAAAGTATTGGTATATATTTCTACCTCAAACATAAACTAATCTAAGATTTCTAATGTGTAGAAATACTTCACAAGAAATTTTCCACACAAACATTCTAAATCATCCATTCCATGCATTAACTTGACAAAATTCACACAACACCTTCATCAAATCTACCAACATCTAGGGTTAACTCTTGGCCTGTTGGCTTGGACCTTCCAATTAGTTCCGAACCAGCGCGATCAACATGGTGACGACACACGTGCCTTGGGCCGCCTCAGCCCCATCCACAAACCTTTAAACCCAAAGCCCATATTAAAGCCCAACCACAACGCGACCGGTAAGCCCACCAAATAAAAACTCCCAAGATTGATTGTGGCCCCRAACTTGGGCCTTGCAAGCCCCCTCAAAGCCCCACAACCAGTAGTTTGTGGGCAGTTKCCAAGCTCACAAAGCCCAATAATGGGCAAAACTGTTGAWGTMAGTGCTATGATTTCAACATCCCRTGTGAAAAAACTTGCCCATATTTTTCTTACCATGAGTGTGAAAAAGAGTGCACAAATTCCAAGAACAAAGCTAAAACAAAGACCTATAATTGTTGAAAGTTTAGCTCTTTTTGGTTGATTTGCACCCATTTCATTTCCCACCCTTGTTGACACACTCAAACTTAGGGATGATGGGAAGATGTAGATTAATGCTGTTGTTTGTATCAAAACCCCCATTGAAGCAACTGTTGCTTTAGGGTTTGACAACAGCCCACATAATAATATCATGATTTCATACCACCACCATTCTAAGCACACTGATATGCAACTTGGGATTGCTAAATTTYTCAGATTTCGCCACCCTTTTAAGCAGTCTGTCGAGATTGCGCACCAAGTGTTTGTGTAAATGCGCGAGAGAATTATGTAYATGATTAGGGATGCAACTAGGTTGAAGTTTGTTAAAACCCCACTTATGGCAACCCCTTTAACTCCGAGGTCGAGTTGCACGACGAGGATGTAGTTGATGGGCATGTGGAGGAGGATGGATTACCGCGGCGCAGTATGTTAGAGGGAGTGTTATGGATTGAGATCGTAGGTAGATTTCGTATCGGTGTAGGAGTGATTGAGCAATGAGGTCAGGAAGAGAGAATAGGATGTAGGAGTGAGCCTCATTAGCAATGTTCTCATCTTGGTGGCATAACAACAAGATTTTCCTCATGTTGAGCCAAAGAAGTGAGATGGGTATTGATGCTAGGAATAATAGGAGGATTGTTTTTTGCATGACTAATCCTAGGAGTTTGTATCTTTTAGCACCAAAGCTTGAGCACAAATGGGTTCCATCCCCATGGCAAGACCCGAAAGGACCGAGTACCCGGTTATGTTGGCGAACCCAATGGCTAGAAGACCCCCAGGCTAAGGCAAGATCGCCGATTTTGCCTAGGAAGAGCATGGAGATCATGGAACGCGAGTAAAGAAGAAGGCCTGTTAGGACTAATGGAAGTGCTAACTTGATGATTGATGTTGCTTCACTTAGGGCAAGTTTGAGGTGATTGTTTTGTGCGAGTTGATCATGTTGATGAGATGACTTGTTTGGTAGCAAAGGTTCATTAGTTTGGTTGGAGGAATACATGGTTTGTAGTATGAACAACAACAATGAATGGTCGTGTTGGTGAGAATGAAGGATTAGGAGGAAGTCATGTTGTGGTTTTAAATGAGAACTTTTTTCATGTCGTTTTCCTTTTAGTTTTTCATGTTTATTTATTTAATATATATATGAAGTATCTTTTGCGTTTTTACACTTGCATGTATTAAACAAATATATCCTTATAGTATAAGATTTGGCCTAAGCTAGTCCATTTTGAAAGCTAATTATGTAATTACAAATCCAACTCATTATTAGTGTTATTTATTATTTATAGTTTGATTCCGTTCTTCGTTTCTTTTTCAAAGCAACAAAAAAACTAATTATCTCCTCTATTTCTTTTTAATAACAATTTATGGATGAACTTTTTACCTGTTTGGTTTCTTTTTATGGAGCAAAATAATTAAGTTTGAAAGAAACGAAAAACGATACGTTATTGAATTAAAAAGTGTTAGGGAGGCAAGGATAGAAAGAGTTTGCTATCAAATGCTGGTTGAATTGAGTTGTATTATAAGAGGTTCACATGTTGATCACTTACTTAATTTAGTGAAGCATTCTTGTGAGTTGTGACCCTTTTCTTGCAATGTGTACTATGTATGGTAATGTGCATGGGACGTTAGTTTGTTGGTATGACATGTTTCATGCTGTTACGTAGGGTGCTATGAAAAACTTTTACACGATCATCTATCTAGTAGAAAGAGTGGTTGATTTTATTATTAGGAAGGGAGATTGATTGGACAGTCAAAATTAAAGCACTAATTTGAAGAGGTCAAGATGAATAACATGCGTGATCCTTGAGACTTTAATTTATTGGCTAAAGGTATATAGATAAATAGATATTGTATAAACTTGTACGCACGTATTAATTTATATGAAGCGCATGCACTACGATAACAAAACTCTATTTAGTAACGTACCAAGAGTGCATAGGTAATTAGGCACAAAGTAAATTGATAGAGAACGCGAATAAAAGACATTCGTTGGAGTTACCTCGCAGAAACAACGTATACCTGAAACTGAAACGTGAAAAGTTAAAACACAGATAAATGTATAAGTTTCGGAAAAGTTTCTTTTCAAGTGTCGAAACGTGCAAGTGTCCATCCCAACAGAAAGTTTGGTGGTTCAGCATGAGAAACATTGGTCAGTTGCAAGACTAAACAAAGATGATGATGATATCTGAAAACAAACAGCAATATTTTGTCATTGTGTTGTGAACCTTCATATGTTAAACATCTTTCTCAACAAGGGAATGAGACAGTTTAATTTATGTGCCTAGGAAACAGGAGGATAAGGAAAGAGATATTGTTAAAATCTTTCTTCGTTTTGTTTCATGCGAAATTTTAAGGTATATACTATATACAGTACCATTTTTACACATTTTCATGTCTTAGAATCTTAGTTGTTAGTTCAATTCATATGACTTTAATTAGGATATGTTTAAATATTGTTGTTTTATCCTAAGATGGAATTAGGGACCATATTTCAAATATGGTCTTAAATAATTAACACTGTAAGTCATTAGAGATAATGCATTGCTTAATATATAATATACTTCCAATTTTAACTGATGTATGTGAGGTCCCCTCAAAATAGTTACTTGAAAAGCCTCACCATTCTAGAATCTTGAGGTAATTAAGCTTGGAGCTCCTCAACCATAGGAGGATGTTCGTGTTTGAAGTTGCCTATACTAAGTAGTTACTACTTTAATTTCTCGATCTTTGTTATTAGAATTAAATTTCATAAATGATGAATTTTTCCTGTGTATGATAAAAAGTGTTAAGGATACTGAAATTTGACGAGTTTTCTGAATGTACCTTGTAATGCGGAAGACATTATTATTATATACGAGGGTTTTAAGGGAGTACTTATGTACATTTTAAAAAAAAAGTTTGACAAGTAATAGTACTAATAATACTCCCCTCCGTATCAAAATAATTGCGACAATTCGACACTTTACTCTCTATTTTATGTCAAATCATTGCAATTATTTTGATACGGAGGGAGTAAGTAGCCAATAATTGGCCAATCAGGTTCGAGGAAGATCCCCAATTAAGCTTACTTATGTACAAATAATTTTTTTGCTGATCCACCTAATTCACCCTCCGCTAATTTGGATTTAAGACTCAAGTTAGTCATTAGATTTCAACCCTTCTGTTATCCATACCATCTCAATCAAAAGCTTAAACTGATGGTTGAGTCTCAAGAATACAATATATACTTTATCACTCCTCTCACATGAAAGTTCCTTTGGGTTTGAAATGTGGACGCAGCACAAGCCCACCTATATCTGGCGCGAATTAATTCCACTTAGAAGGGAGAGGGAGGTAGAATTCGAACTCGTGACCTCTGTGTCACGCTGGCTCTGATACCATATTAACGGATCATATCAACCAAAAACTTAAGCTGATGGTTGAGACCCATAAATATAATACTACTCTACCACCTTTCCAATTGCATCTATAGAGGATCAACATGTACTTGCTCCCCCTTTTAAAAAGTACACGCATTCCAATCGTCATTTCACCAACAATCAATTGTATCGCTTAATTATAACGGTGGATAAAAAAAGGGCCTAAAACAGGGCATGGACCTTTACTGTGATGTGTGGCCTTGTGGGCATGGTAGTGTAGACCTCACATGGCTCATATGATATGATGTATATACGGTTAATGTTGAGCAAGTCACAGTCTAAAACCCTAGCATTTATAAGTCAAATAATTACGCCGTATATCACTGTATAATGCGTGGTAAGTGCCACAATTGCATTGACTCTTTTTTTTTTTTTTTTTTTTTTACCATGATACTGTAACATTGCATATTTTGCATTGCAGTACAATACTACAATGTACTACATGTAACAGCAGGATCTTTCAGTGAAAGCTACTGCTATGCATGAGTACAAAAACTACTCAGTAAAAAATTATAAGGAAATACGATAGATAGATAGATCGAGCATGCATTGTGGCTTACTTGCTCCCACGTTGAATCCTGTGCAAAATGGCTGTTCTTCAATCACGTTCAATTCGTTAATTACATGCAACTTGTTAATTAACTATACTAGCTAAGCTAGCTCTTGACTCTCGATTTTACTGAGGATAAGGCTAAGGTTTATATTTCATTCATTCGTAATAATAAGGGGTTGAAAGGTCTTTGCTATTGGGTGGCCGGGTRGGGTCAAGARCGGTGCAGATCAAAAGTGGGTCGAGTTAGGGGTACGCGGTAGCGGATAGATAGGAAGATGATAAGAGATTGGTCAGTAAACCAGCATGAGAAAAGTGAACAAAAAGAGTAAGGCTTTGTTTCTTTGGACTGAACTGAAATGAATATGAATCCGTATATGTAATTATTTTTTATAATGCCCGAAAAAAAAAACTTAACTAGCTCGTCTCACCGTGAATATTTGTATTTTTTTTTATCTGACGACACTTATTGTCACCATGATGTTGTCAAATGTCAAAGAATCATTCTAACTTGTAGAACAAAGCATTGAGATTCAATTTCTAGAAGAGTGAAGAATTTGAACGGAACATTAGCATAATGACTTTGTTTAAGAAGATTTCATACGTGAATTACATTATGAACCTAATTGCCAATGAAATATTCTAGTGTCTAGTGAGTAGTGACTACTATTTAACCATAGTGTTTGGACCACCGAATTACTAGAAGACTTTTTTTTTATAATTAAATGATATGATAATCAACGAGTATAACAAACAATTTTCCAAATCAAAAGGACTAAATTGATCACCAAAGTGCATAAGTGCGACTTCCAAAAAACAAATTATATGTTTTGTTTAAATAGTCATTATTACTAGAACATTAGCATAATGACTTTGTTTAAATCAAAAAAGCATTTAAATAGTCAATGCTATCCCTAAATTTTAGTCTTTCCCCTCTTTCTTAGTTGCTTTTTTTTTTTGAGGAAATTTAATTTGAATTGTTGGTCACGTCAAAATAAAATATATTTTTACTTTTAGAAATATCCAAAAAATGCTTTTAGTGTGTAACGAGTAGAGGTGATCATGAGTGGCCCGTTCCGGTCCGCCAATAGGTCTACTATGGTTCCAGGATTATATTCCTCGTTATGGTCTCGTATAAATGTTTATGTCCAAAAATACAAATATTCATTTTTAGATATGAATATTTGTATTTGAATATGATCGAACATTTACATTTGGAGATTAACATTTGCATTCGAAAAATGAACATTTGGATATTGACATTTGTTTTTGGAGATAAACATTTGTATTATTGGACATGAACATTTGTTCAAGATCATAATGAAGAATATGATCCCGAGACCATATATAGTAGAATTTGCATCGGCCCGCCCGTAAAAAAGTGTGGGTTTGGGTAACAATATTCCAACCCGCAATTTAAAAGCATTTGGGTGGGCTTGGGACAAGAAAACGTGGCCCACATCCAAGCTCGGCTTTACTCAGCCCGACTCGTACTTTGATCACCTCTGGTAACGAGATACCGATCATAGGAAATATGATGCCCTAATTGATAAGAGTGAACGAGAGAGAGAAAGTTTCGGAGCAGCAAATCAATAATTCTCCATTATGTGCTCAAAGGAGCAAGTACAAGAATATATATAGCAACACTGTCCTAGAAATGTATAACTAACTTCTAGGAAACAGTGCAAGGGTTGTTATCTTAACAAACCCAAAACTAACTAACCTATATACAAATACCATAATATGTACAAGGTGTATAACATCCCCCCCTCAAGATGGACTTGATCTGTTAAGAACAAGACCAATCTTGTTACAAAGAAAAATATGTTGCTCAACCCCTAATGGCTTTGTCATAAGATCAGCTAATTGCATAGCTGAAGAAACATGGGAGAGAGTGACAAAATCCAAATCAACATGATCACGAACGTAGTGACAATAAAGTTTCAAATGTTTAGTCCTTTCCAGAAACACTTGATTTTCTGCAATGTATTGAGCTGACTTATTGTCACAATATAAGGTGACTGGTTTAAACACATCAACACCAAGGTCATGCAATAGACCTTCCAACCATACAAGCTCACTTGTGGTTTGGCTCATACTCCTATATTCTGCTTCAGTTGAGCTCTTAGAAGTTACTTTATGCTTCTTAGTCTTCCAAGAGAGCAGAGAATCTCCAAGAAAAATGCAAAAGCCTGTTAATGACTTCCCAAAGTAGGCACAAGTGCCCCAATCAGCATCACTATAACCAATTAAAGTACTGGCTGGAGTAGAACCATAAAAGAGACCAGCATTGATTGTCTCTTTGTGATATTTAAGCACATGTACGTAAAGCTGCAGAGAAATGAGGTGCCCTGGGTTCACTTAGAAATTGACTAAGTTGCTGCACAGCATATGAAATATCAGGTCTTGTCATATTCAAATAGAGAAGCTTGCCAACTAGTCTTCTGTACACCTCAGGCTCAGCCAACTTTTGGCCTTCAATGGTGCTTAATTTGAGGCCTTTAGGCAGAGGAAAAGGAGCCACTTTGGCATTTTGCATATTTGTATCCTGAAGAAGATCCAAGATATATTTCCTCTGATTAAGGTATATACCATCAGAAGTCCTCTGAACCTCAATACCTAGAAAAATTTTTAAAGCACCCAGGTCCTTAATGGAGAAGGCAGCATCCAGGGATTGCTTAACACTAGCCAAAATGTCCTTATTGCTTCCAGCAAGTAATAAGTCATCAACATAGGCAACAATAGCTGTAAAATGAGAACCATCTCTCCTTGTAAAAAGAGAAAAATCCTGCTTGGATTGAACAAAACCAAGGGTAGTAATAAGAAATTTCTGAAGTTCTTGATTCCACTGCCTAGAAGCTTGTTTCAAGCCATAAAGAGACCTTTTTAACTTGCACACTTGACCAGGAAGTGCTTTAGAATAACCTGGAGGTGGATGCATGTAAATATCTTCCTCAATATAGCCATGTAAAAAGGCATTATTGATGTCAACCTGTTCCAATTCCCAGTTCTTAGCAGCAGCAATAGCAACCAAGGCTCTAACAGTTGTGAATTTTGCCACATGACTAAAAATGGCCTTATAATCTTTCCCTTTGATCTGTTTATCACCCCTAGCAACAAGCCTTGCTTTACACCTCTCAACAGATCCATCAGGTCTAAACTTGACCTTATAAACCCATTTACAGCCAATAGCAGTCTTATCAGAAGGCAAAGTTGTAAGCTCCCATGTATGATTCTTATCAAGTGCTTCTAACTCCTTATCCATAGCTTCAACCCACCTAGGATCAGATTTTGCTGAATGATAGCTACTAGGTTCAGAAAAAGAAAGCATAGTGGACAAGGAATGAAGATCAGACTGAGACAAACAAGCCAAGGAGGGCTCTGTGAAGACAGAAAAAGAAGCTGAAGAAGAGGAAGAAGAATCTTGAGGAGTGGATAAAGGTTTAAGATTTACATGAGAAGTAACAAAATCATTGAATTTTGAAGGCAATTTGGGCAATCTAGAAGACTTTCTAGCAGGAGGAGGAGGAATATTAGAAGAAGAAGAAGGAACAGAATCAGAATTGGACTCAGAAATAGGAGAAGGATGAGAATTAGATCCCTCAAAAGAAGGGGAAAAATGTGTTTGAGGAGATATATTTTCTGAATGAGAATTCGTATTAGTGGTAAAAGGAGGAATATTTGAAACAGAATCATCATTTAACAAAGCAACATCAAAAGGAGATATACTAGCAGAAGAAAGATCAGAAGAAATGCTAGGAATAGAATTTAAAATCTTGTAAGGAAAAATATGTTCCTTAAAGACAACATCTCGACTAAAAAGAACTTTGTGAGAATCAATGTCATACAGTTTATAACCCTTTTGAGCATAGGGATATCCTAGCAATATGCATCTTTTGGCCCTGGGAGCAAACTTATCAGATGATTTGAACATTGGATAACATAAGGAACCAATGATCCTGAGATGACTGTAAGAAGGAGCTTTACCCATTAACAACTCATAAGGAGTCTTCCAATTCAAGACAGAAGAGGGCATAAGGTTGATTAAATGAGTTGCAGAAAGTAAACAATCTCCCCAAAATTTAATTGGTAAATGAGCATGAAACCTCAGTGCCCTAGCAGTCTCAAGCAAGTGTTTATGCTTCCTTTCAACCCTACCATTCTGTTGTGGTACACCAGGCATACTTCTTTGTTGTATAATACCCTTGGAGGCAAATAAAGAGCTACAGGCTTCTTGCAATATTTCAGTCCCATTGTCACTTCTCACTACTTGAACTGTGTTTGAACATAAGCTAAAAAAGCAGATATAATAGTGAAAACTTGTTGTTTATTATGAAGTAAATGAGTCCAAGTAGTCCTACTATGATCATCTAAGATGGTAAGAAAATATGTAGCTCCAGATAAGCAGGGTTTCTGATAAGGTCCCCATAGATCAATGTGTATAAGCTCAAAAATAGAGGAAGCATAAGATTGAGACAAATTAAAAGGTAAACGATGATGTTTACCAAGAATGAATGCTTCACAATGAAATTCATTACAAGAAGAAGGAATTACAATATCAGCAAGATGCTTCATGGTACTTAAAGACACATGACCAAGCCTAGCATGTAAAACATCAAAACTAGGGCTTACAGTAGTATTATTAACAACAACAGTAGTAGAAGAAGGAAAAGAAATACAAGATTTATTGAAACAAAATTCAGAAGAAGAAGAGAAAACATATAATCCTGCATGCTTGGTGCCATAAGCCTTAATTTGCTTAGTGGAAGGGTCCTGAAACAAGCAATGCTTGTCAGTAAAAAGTGCATGCAGGTTATGAAGAAGAAGCAATTTACTAACAGAGAGTAAATTACGCTTAAAAGAAGGAACATAAAGCACATTTGTGAGAATAATAGAATCACAAAGAGAAACTGAACCAGCATGAGTAACAAGCTTTACAGTTCCATCAGGTAACACAACAGGAAGAGATTTAGAAAGAGGATGAATAGAAGAAAACAATTGAGAATTACAACACATATGATCAGAAGCTCCTGTATCTATAATCCAGGAAGAAAAAGAAAAAATAGAAGATAAGGATTCAACATTGGAAACAAGAGACATACCAGCAAAATTAACATTGGCATGAGTAGAAGAAAGAGGATCAGAGTGGGAAGATTGTTGCTGCATGTATTTGACCATCTCCTTGCAAACAGCCACTACAAGAAAATGCTTATTTAGCGACTGATTTTAGCGACTGACAAACAAATCAGTCGCTAAAATTTTTATTAGCGACTACAGGAGACTAGTGGTCTCCAAATTTGCGACTACCAAGTATGGAGTCGCTAAGTAGTCGCAAGAATTCCAAAAATAGCAACTATTTTGGAAGTTGGAGACTAAGTTATGGAGTTTAGCGACTAACTTTGATGTAATAGCAACTACCAAGGTAGTCGCTAGTTTGCTTTGACATAAAAATAAAAAGTCTAATTCCCAATTCACAAACACTTTTCGTATCCTCTCATCTATCACTCTTATTATCTTATCCTCTCTCATCCTCCTTTTTCTCTCCTCATATCCTCTCAGTTCCTCATTCTTATCTCCATCGTCCTTTTTCTTCCAAAGAATTTCTTTTAATTCATTTCTAGATTTAGTGCATGCGAAGTATGTTGTTCTTTTCTCAAATTTCATTTCCAGATCGAAGGTACTAGTTCGCAATTCTCTTCCTTCAATTTTTTGAATTAGGGTTATAGTCTCTTACAATTTTCCTTGGTTTTTCTAGATCTCGTCTGGTAGTTGCGGCTGCTCATCGTTCTTGCTCATGTGTCGTCGTTTTTGCTGGTTTCTCTTTTACGTGCTACTGTACAATCGTCATTGATGTTTCGTTGTCTCCAATAGGCACAATTCGCGAAATAGTCAGGCCAATTAGTTGCAATTAATAGTCCTTCATTGTTGCCAGAAATTCGACCCCTCAACTCTCAAGTAAATTCGCATCCCCATAAGGTTGTGTTTGGATACTAAAGATTCATTTCAAATGATAGATTTTCAAATTCTGAATTACTTGTTTAGTTTGTTCAAAATCTAAATCTAGCAACTTACAAGCTTAGTTTGTTCAAAATCTATTACTTGTTTTACTATAATTTCTATTCGAAATTTGATGGATTTATTGGATTTTTTCAAATTAGGCTTCGAAAATTGAGAATTTCTAAATTGTTTTGAAAATTAGGGTTTTCGATTTGGTTCAAAAAATTGGTTAAAATTGTGTCTTCACTTTATTTGAAAATTGGGGTTTCGGAAGTGGAGTAATTAGGGTTCGTTGTAATTTTCTTTCTGATAATGGGTAATTTGTGCTTTTATTTTTATGATTTTTTGTTATTTTTTTAGATAATTTGGCTGATTTTTGGTAAATTGCATTGGTCGTTTTGCAGATTTCTTTTCATAGATGTGATGGGTTCAGTACTGTGGTCTTGCTGGTTCTACTATTGCGCTCATTGGAATGGTCTCCCCTCGGTGAAGATGTAATGAACAGAATTCATTAGCATCAACTGTAAGTGTGTTCATGCTTGAATTTTGTTATCATTTGGTGGCCTTTTTCAAGTAGAATAAATGTTGTTGCTGTAATTATAGGGACCAAGGTCTCTTGAAGGTTCTAAAGAAGGATTTTGAGGTAATCCCCTTTGTCTTTGTAACTCCTTCGGGAAGCTGTCAATTTCTTTCATAAGGCTCAGTTTTATATATTTATATTAGCTTTTGTTTCTATTAGCATTTGTCAATTGAGTAGCTTACAAGTAATAATTGGAAACACTTAATTATTTTATTATTGTTGCTATTTGTTACTATTAATGCAAGTGGAATAATTAGCATTTTTCCAAGTAAAATACGTCATGCTCCTAGTGTTAATATTTGAGTTTCGGAACTCTTGATCAAATATGTGGTGGCATATTTTGAGTTAATTTTGTACTTCTGGTTAGTTTTTTTATTAATTGAAACTTGTATAGCATGTACTTTCGGTAAAAACTGTAATTGGGTAGGTACTTTAGGTGTGCAAGACTTAAGTCTTTTAAGTAGTTCTGGTCCATTGCCCCCTTAATTTTAGGTTGGGTTGGGTTCTGGTCGAGTGTTCTGACTGATTATACAGGTATCGGTATCACTAGCAGAGGTAGTTTTAGAAAATTAGAGTGTATATGCACTGCAGTTGCATCCCTGCATTCCCTGAATACGGAGTATATAATATAGCTAAGAAGAGAGTTAATGAGTTATAGTCAATTTTAGAACCATTCACTTGAAAATATTGTGAGGTTTCAATTTTTGGTATGCCTTTGTGAATTTGTGGTTTCAATTTTAGCAAATGTGGTATGCCTTTGTTGAATTTGTGAGGTTCAATTCACTTGCCCAGTGAAGTTCCAGTAACATATATCAAACACTTCTTTTTTATTGTTTTTCCACGAAATCATGAGCGGTGACTAGTAATACGCTACATCTCCTTCCTTCTATCTTTTTTTTTTCAAAGTTGTGCTTCTACCGTTGTTGAGCTAATACTCCAGATATCACTTCCTGCATCACATTTCCTAAAACTGAATACTGACAGGAGCTGTGATTTTTCGCAATCAAGTTGGATTTCTGTTGCATGGTATGGTTTCCTTGCTTGTTTTGATTTCATTATTAATTCATGTTTGATTATCATTAGAATATGCATTTGACCCATTTGGATCTTTGTGCTGAATATACAGAATTCCAAGTGGTCCAAACCTTCAAAGCTTAGGCGAAAGATGGTTCTTTAGTCTTCCGGAGAAAAATTGCTACTATAAGTTCTTTCATATTTTTTGTAAAAGTTGTAACTTGATCATAACATTTCAGATTTGTATAAGAGATAAATTTTTCGACAAATAATWTTGTCATGTGTAAGATTTCTCAATAAAAAAGTTACTCTTATTGATCTCCACATATTTAGTGCTATTTAGATGCCTATAAACAAAATTAAAAAATGATATTTGAATGAAATCAGCAACAATATTTTGAATGGGATCAACAACAATGACAATTTCATTGTTGTTGATTTCATTTTTTTTATTTTTTTCACCTGAATTTAGCAACCGCTTTAGTAGTCGCTAACATGCAATCAGCGGTCGCTAAATTTAGTCTCTACTATGTAGTAGTCGCAAATTTTAGCGACTAACTTAACAGTCGCCAACATAAAAAAAATCAGTCGCTACATTTAGCGACTACCTAGTCAGTCGCTAACACACATTAGTAGRCGCTAAAAAAGTTAGTCGCCAAGTAGTCGCAAAAATGGCAACTACTCAGAAATCAGTCGCTAAAATTGATTAGCGACTAGCCTTTTGGCGACTACGAGTTTTCTAGTCGCCTCAGTCGCTAATTCGTGTTAGCGACTGATTTTTCGGTCGCTAACACGAATTTCGACGGTCGCTAAAAATTGTTTTTTTTGTAGTGAGCAGAAATCATATTAGGATCAAAGGAAGATGTAGATGCACCAGAAGTGACAGGAGCTGGGCCTAAAATTCCAGTAGAAGTAGATGCAACATTTGCAGCATTAGCAGAAGATTTGGCATTAGATTTTCCTTTCTTATTTGTATACCACTCTGGATAACCAACCAACTTGAAACACTGATCAATAGTGTGTCCTTTTCCTTTACAATGATCACAAGTCCTCTGATCATATCTAGGTTTCTTGAAATCTCTCTTAGGAGCAGAATTAACTGCAAGTGCACTAACTTCAACAGAAGTTTGAGCAGAATTGGATTTAGACCTCTCAACCTGTTGTAAAATCTGATAGGCCTTGTTGATATTTGGCAAAGGATCAGTACTCAGAATGTTAGTCTTGACCTGCTCATAAGTGTCATTAATTCCAGCCAAGAACTGAATCAACTTCATCCTATTATCAGCCTCAACAAATCTCTGAAGAATACCACATGAACACTCAAGCATAACACCACAGCTACACTCAGGAAAGCCTTCAATTGAATAAATCTCATCCCACATTCTTTTCTTCTTGCAATAATATTCAGTAACAGAGAGACTGTTCTGTTGAATAGCAAATAATTGCTTATGAAGATCAAACAATTGAGGAACAGTAGATTGGCCATACCTTTCCTTGATTTCCTTCCAAAGTTGAGAAGATGTGTCAACGAAAATGAGACTCTCAGCAATAGGCTTCTCCATTGAGCTCAAAATCCAATTGACAACAACATAATCGACTCGAAGCCATTTGTGATAACTTGCAGAGGTAGAAACAGGACGAGGAAGAGTGCCAGATACAAAACAGAATTTATTGCGAGAGATCAAATCCATACGCATAGCACGAGACCAATTGATGTAATTACTACCAGTGAAGGTGATCGAAACAATGGAAGCAACAGCATTGTCAGCATTCGTGAGAAAATAAGGATCACGATATTGAACCGAAACATCTTGATGTGTGCGATCATTCGAAGAAGGAGAAGCATTCTCATCGTCAACAGTAGGCATATTTGCTAGAAGAGAAAGAGAGAAGACGAAAAGAAGAAAATCGAATATGAAGATTACGTGAAAATAGGGTATAAAATTCCAGAAAAAATAGGAAGAATCTGGCAAAGAAAAGAATATAGAAAGAAAGAGGAGAAGTAGGAGAATTGATTCGTAAGAAAAAGAAGAAAAACAGAGCTTAATCCTACAATAATGGAGAAAGATTGAAGAAGCAACAATGGCGGATGAACTCAGGAACTTGCCATGAGCTCTGATACCATGATAAGAGAGAACAAGAGAGAGAAAGTTTAGGAGCAACAAATCAATAATTCTCCATTATGTGCTCAAAGGAGCAAGTACAAGAATATATATAGCAACACTGTCCTAGAAATGTATAACTAACTTCTAGGAAACAGTGCAAGGGTTGTTATCTTAACAAACCCAAAACTAACTAACCTATATACAAATACCATAATATGTACAAGGTGTATAACACTAATGAAAAGGCACTAATTTTTATTTTGAATAATTCTGGAAAAATTATTTCAACTTGATTATTTACTAATACATAAGTAATTAAAAATATATCACTGAAAGATCCAGTGAAAACCACATGTTATATGAAAACGTGAAAACCAAATAATGGTACATTTTACATTTAAGGACATACACAGTAAGGGATACACAAGACTTTCAGTACTATATATGAACAGACACGTGTATCCCTTTAATACTGCAATGGTACCCCAGATGAATACAAGTATCTTACATGATTAAATCGTGACCTTCCATCTCCAATCCTACCGGTCAAGATTAAAAGTTTTAGTTTTCACCTAAGTGTGTTTTCACATTCATTCTACTATATCTATATAATATATTATATAATATATAATAATATATATATATAATACTAATATATATACTATATTATATATTATATATATATATAATATATAATATAGATAATAAGTTATAATAATCTTTACTTAATTCTAGAATTTCTTCTTATCTAATATATTCATTTATTAAATTAATTTATAAACGTATATTATCAATATAAAAAAACACATTAAATAAATCTCTTATTTTAAGCAAAATCTTGACAAAGTCATATTATATCTATAATAATTATTATATTCCTACTATCAAATACAATACAAATTATTCATATAAATAAGATTTTATTAAAAACAAATCGTAAATCAATTTACGTAAGTTGAAATCTAAAACAAATATTATATACTCATTCTTATATATTGATGGAATTGATGGGAATTAGAAGATTTCACTACACAATGAATATACCAAATTCCTAAGGTAACTAAAATTTTGTGAAATCGGGAGTACAATACAGTTCCCCTACAAATTTAATTGCAATTTTATTATCATAACTTTAGAATGTATCTTGTGAATAAATTTAGTAAAATAGCATAATGTTCTTGCACGGGTTCTGACTATATCTTATGTCAATACAAATTTTTTGACAAATATTTAAAATTACAAATTTATTTACACTTTTTAGTAGTTTAAATGAATAAATTTAGTAGATACGTGCATCGCACGGCCTAAACTAGTAACTAATAAGTCCATAATAAACATAGCAGAAATGCCTTACTCTACTTGGGCTTCCATCTGAATGTCCCCACTTATTTTATTATTTTATTTATTTTGTTGTTGCTGATTAAGTACATTTTAGGCTTATAAATGCTGTAAACAGCATTGTAAATTAATAATACAAAAGCTCTACATAGTACAGTCATGAATGGCCCAAGCAGGCAAGCATGGATCAAAAACCCGCCATCCAAATTGAATCAATTTCGATGTATATCACAATCTGTTTTTTAATACTCCGTATTTAACATATGTATGACCAAATATTAGAATCGGGATTACTTTGATCGATCATAAGCCGTTAAGATCGAATTTCGTGAATCGGATATAAGATCGTACATCCTACAAAATCAATGAAAAATAAATAACTTACAATAGGAAACTCATTAATACATGTCTTGCAGAAAATGAATGCAAATACACCCAAATCTCGGTTGATTAAAGCAAAAGAACAGGGTGAAGTAGCAAGTAATTTAAATAATAGAGGAAATGATACCATGTAAGCTCATTAAGATGAAGATAGGTTAGGATACTGAAGTTAATTTTTTCATTTATAAGTCATTTTTAACGTTAAGTTTCAATGCTTTAGATAAGTCATGTAACTTAGAAATTCAAAAGACTAGATAAGAGTGTATCGTACGCATTCGATCCGATTCCACTTCGAGTTCAGACATTCTGATCAATCTTACATCATCCTGAATGCGATCTGACCATCCACCTTTCCGCTACAAGAGAATTTCATTATTAATTCATCATTCAGGAATTGCGGCTCAAATATGATTATATTTGGATGTATTGAATGTGAATTCGGTTCCGTATTTTAACCATGATTCACATCTGCATATCATATTTCTCATTCCAGGTAAAAAAAACATTCCTTAGATTTGTTTTGAAGGATTATAATCGAAAATTACAGAGTTAACTTTTGAGGACCTATACCGACAGCATAAATTATTAAATATTGATTTTTGAATAATAATGGCGCTTGGTTTTGTGAGTTTCAGGACCTTAAAGATATATATTCTGATATCTCAAATCTTTCAATATTAAGAATCTGATATCCAATCCATTTCTTACAAAAAAAAAAAGAGATCGATTTCGATTATCATTATAGTTTTCCTCAGCCTTAGTGCGATGATCCATAGTTCATATTGTCTATATCTTGAATAAACCTTATTACTAATTGTATCTTTCACAAACAAACAAAAAATCATATTTAAAATTATCTTAACTTTTTCAAATTCTACTATTTTTTTAATTAATTAAAAAATATCCCGCTAAAAAAATGTAATTCAAATAATTAAAAATTGGTCTCAAAATCAAAAGTTTTTTTTTTTTTACTCAAGGAATTTTTTCATTCATTTTTTTTACGAGCTAAAAACCAAATGTATAAAAAAATAAAATTAGGCATCCATAATAAAAACTTTTAAAATATAATCTTTGTAAACCAAAATTTAGCTGAATCATGTAGCTTTATAACTTTTTTTTGCTCATCTTATATATCTTTACTTATTTATTTTAAAATGAATCTAATAACTGAATTTAATACTTAAATCCAAACGATATTACTGAAAATCTATATAACCCCCTTATTCCATTAAAAAAAAATATTGTAAACTCCTTATTGTTGAACATATAGGTAAGTTGAAAATCTACTTATAGTAGGACATTAAACCAAAAGCAAAGAACAATGCAGCGGATCATGGATCGCGAATAATAGGCGAAAGGAGGCTAAATTATCCAGAAACTTACTGGCTATGTCTTTCTTTCTGTGTTACTTGCTGTGCGGAGTCTTATTTTCGGATACGACCTTGTATATTCAGTACGTGTATTATCGATGAATCTTGACCTATTGTGTGTAAAATTTAGGGTTCTTGTACTTTTTTTTTTATTAAAAAATCACGTTTTTTTCTTCTACAGTAATTTTTAGTTACCAATGATTGTGTTTAAATTTATTTTTGATTTTATTAATTTCAACTAATTTTGAAATTCTTAACAGTGTTACAGTAGTTGACTTGACCTAAGATTGAAATTGATGGTCTTATACGATAACAGTGTCACGTTTTTTCCGTCTGTGTTTATAGGTGGTTGCTCAATGCAGTTTTTGAAGAAATTCTTCCGTCGGTGTACCGAGCAAGATTGAGGATCCGGAACGATCAATACTTAAAATTCAACAGCCCATCGTTGACACTGTTTACATCTCGTTGTACTTGCTGCCCCTAGAGCATCTGTCCGCGCGAGCGTCCGCGGAAGAGCGCGAGGATATCTATGTTTTTTGATGACTCCTCTTCTGTGTTGGTGCTATTTTAACGCTGCTCACAACGTGCCATGCTCATTCATTGGGCCGTATTTGCTCGGTTCGGTATTGCTTCCCAATCAGGTAATACTACATACTTTTCAATCATTTAGTATAATCTAATAAATATTCACGATAATATATACAATTAAACCATTGCTATATTCCTATCAATATTACTGTATTTTTTCTTATATCATTGCGAATTTAAAATCGAGGAATAAATAATTTTTTTCAAAAAAATGCTACAATAAAATTGATTATAGTCAATGAGGTTTATTTGATTGTTAATGCATGTAGAGTTGTATTAATCACAGAAAATAATCTCAAAACTATGGAAACTAACCACACTTCAAATAAAGTTTAAATAATATCCGTTATCTACGTAGTTTATCCGTATAAAACTCGACCAAAATTTATTAAATTAATTAATATAATTGGATTAAAAACAAACGTAACAAACATTTGTTGTAATATTTGGTGATTTTTTGATTTATTTTAATTCCAAAGTTAAGCAATTTATACTAAATAAAATATTAGTTGCACAAAATTATGCTCTAGATTTGTTTGAAGGAATATGTAAAAACTACCTAAATTACAGGAAATGTCAAAATCCAGTGGATTGATAGGAATTTACCTTATTGTTGAATAGATTGTAGAATGTTGCATAACAAAATTTGTAATGAACTAACTTTTGACTTTTTGATAACTGTGTATTTTTGTTTTCTTGATTCATTTTAAATTCATTTAACGTTAGCAGGGAACAATTTAACAGAATTTTGCCAATTGTGGCCTCGACCCATAGTTTAGTATAGAGTATAGGCTAAATAAGTTTTAAAAAATATAGATTAAGAAAGTAATCCGATAATATATTTGTACATGTACATATTCTCTATTATATAAGGACGAAAAAGAGGACTTGTTGTCCCATCTGACATATTTTATGAAGTTGTCGAGGTTGCTTAGTGATTTTATAACAAGAGTTATTAGTAATAACTAATGAGTGTTTGTTGAATAAATTGATGCAGTCAGGAGTACCAGTTTTCCTGGTCCAAGGTCACCATCCAAGCACCGAGTGCCCATAAACATGTATGTTCCATCCCATCACGATTGATCCTGATAGCCAAACCTCCTCAACTATTAGTCGCCAAGATCGCCCACTACGATGCGGTAGTCTTGCGGAAGCCATTGTCCCGCCCGATCATCTTATTCGTCTCCCTATCCTCCCCGAAACCCCACGACTCCCTCAATCGAAGAAGGCTACAAGTCGGGGAGGCCAAGGAGAAGCTCATCAAAATCCGAGAGTGGACATGTAGACACGGAGTTGCAAACAATCGCGGCATGAGGCATCCAAGAAGGTGACACACCCTTGCGAGGACCTTGCTAAAGAGGATACAGGCCTCACCTACCTCTCCATTGCAATCCCAATGCTCCAGCAAGTTGACTGGGTATTAATGTCATCATGTTTTATGCTCCTGTTTTGTTCAAAACGATTGGCTGCTTTTGTTTGATCTTCTTTAGTCTGCTGTCATTACTGTGCCTGTTAATGTTTGTTGCTATTCTCTCTCTTTACTCTTCTATTGGTGTTGACAAATGTAGGAGACTCTCTTTCCCTTGAAGAGCTGCAAATCTTGTATTCCACGTTATACTCTTATTCTGCATCTGTTTTTAATGCAACAAGTTTAACTTAATATCTTATTACTAAACTATTTTTTAAAAATCTATATAAAATGCCACATATTAAAAATACGATACACATTTTATTGTAGACTGTACTTTTTATAATCTAATCTACGTATATATAATTGAATTTTCACTTTTAACTTTCTCTCTCCTTGTATTTCCCATTTGATTGAGATTCTTAGTGACGTTATTTTATTCTGTGAACTTTAGTTTGATCGATCTATGGTGGTAACGGAGACGTTAACGATACTTCCAATAAGGCAGTTATGCCATGTGTATGTATGCTTTATATGCCTTATGCTTAGCGGCATTTGCATGGATCATGGGGTCCTCTAGGTGCTCATCCCTAGTGAATCGTTCCCCATTCTGAAGTCCGATCGGCCGCCAAAGTATTCAATGTCGGTCTCACATTGGTCTTCACCTCGCCATAGCCCAGAGCTTTTCTTCTTTCCCATTGCTCTTTGCTCCACTCCAATATGGGCTCTTCATATTTTTCGCCTTCTTCGTCGTTTTATACGATTTTTATCTACCTCTTCCTGCCGAGACAAGAAATTGTGCCTATTGAAGAGATGTCCATTGTTGGAGAAAGCAAAGTTTGGGAAAGTATGTTACTATGATGCAATTCACCGAGCTTAAGGTAGTATGGTCTGAAGAAGAAAGCATGAACGTAAAAAACACATGTAAATGTTCAGTTTTGATTTTTAGAGTTTAATTTTCACCTTTCAATTTTAGTAGTTTTTATTTTAGGTTTGAATAAAATATTTTAAATTCTTAGATTATTTCATGTTTCATTTATAGGTTTTATGTTTGCCACAACATTGGCTTTGTACTGGATATGTTTATCACTTCCTAGAGTTTAGTTAAATTTGTCCAATGATATTTTGCCAACTTAATTAAGTCTATGATTATTCAGTTTCACGTATTTATTGTTTTTAATTTTATATAAAAAAGTATAAGCATGTTATACGATTTTCATCCTCGCTAGCGTGGTCTCTTAATACCAAAAAAAAATATATTCTCCGTTTCTTTTTAATGACTAACTTTGTTAGTTGGACATATGTAAAAAAGCAAATTCATGTAAAAAGATAATTAACCAAACGAAGTGATAGATCTCCTATTTGTGACTTTTAGATATTCACTTGAGTTTCTATGGTTGGGTTCTATACCAATTTATGTCTCAATATACATGCTTATTACTCTGAAATTATAAAAGTCTTCACCATCCTACACATAATAATTTCAGT
>SNQN01005900.1:13152-29747 GCA_008642245.1 Bassia scoparia
GGGAGAGATTTTTCCACCTGTTTCACAGTGTTACCGCATTCATCAAATTCTCATCTTTGAGTGAAGAAATATCACCCAAGTGTACCTGGATAAGATCATCGACCTAAAAACAGACTTCTATGACCTCTCGACTCTGCAATCTGCATGCGACCACATAAATCAATGTGTACAAGTTGAAAGGGTCTGTTGGTACTCAAACAGTTTTATGGTTGAAAGAGAATTTTGAACACTATTTCTTGACACATTTTGAACAACCGACAAAACATTTTGTCTGACTTCATACTTGATGTTTAGGAAAGTCCTACCTACCAAGTCATGAGTTAAAGTTTGTTGCAAGATTTTGTTTTGTTGTGTCAAGGCTAGCATGTCAAATCTCTTAATGACAAATCCATTGGTTATTGTAGAAACAACTCTCAAACAAGATGACTTGTTTTGAGGATATTTGATCCAGGGAAGGTAAATGTAAACTCATGTCTCCTGGTTCCTGCACATACCAAGTTCAACTATTGGTAAGTTAGCTATGTACATAGGTTGGCTTGAAACTCAACTCTATACCTTTGTCACACAGTTGGTGAAATACTTAAGAGATTATAGTTGCAAGCCTTAAAACATGAATAAACGTCATCATTGCATTGGAGAAGTGTCTTACTGCCTTCCTAACCTGTGATGTATGGTTCCCTTACTATTATCCTCCAAGGTGAACTTCCTCCATCAAAGGCTATTAGTGAGAGAAATTATGCTCTTTTATCTCCAGAATGTGTCTTGAGCAACACTGTCCAAATACTAATAGGTACTTTTTCTCACTTTAGCTCTACAAGAACAAATCAAACCTTAAGAATTTAGGAACCAAACTATCTTGGGTCCCTTTCCCACAACATTTGGCTCTTATTGGTCCTTTTCTCCCTCCAGACCAACTTTAATGTGTTTGTCGTTCTTATCACAATTGTGCACTGTTCTTCCTTGATAGAGAATCATGAATCTTAATCCCATTTCATACACAATAATAGCAACATGCATGCTTTGCATGACATACTTACCTTTCTTGAATTCCCTGATCATGTGGTTTCCTTGGGGGACTTGTTAGTCCTAGTTCTCTGTCTATCATAACCAAGACAACTCTTACCTTTGTTACCCGCATCTGTTTTGAGGTCAAATACTCAATGTCTCCTGTGCAGTCAATAGTTTGCTCACATTTTGTATAGTTGCTCGTGCCTATGGCTTCCATGAAGTTCCTTTTCCTCTTGCTTCAAGATTCTCAATTAACAACTTATTCTTTTTCTTTTAGAACATCAAAATCAACTTTTTTAAAGAATTAAATGTTGTAAATTTGAGCTCCAAAAGCATAGGAATCCACAGGCATGTCAATAACCACCTGGCTGCTTGCCTTTCTTTCAATAAATAAGATCTCAGCCTGTAAGTCACATATTTACCCTCATATTCATAGATCATCATCATTGATCTCTTCGCTGTACTTGCAAGGAAAGATAGTAAACTGTGTAGCCTTAACTGAAGTAATCTCTTTGTGTATGAGCTTTAAGTTTACTAGCCAAAATTTTCAAAAGGCTTTTCAACAAGGAAGTTCTACTACAAAAGGCTGATTTACTTCTGGCTTTCTGAAAAGTCAAGAGGCTCACTTGTGGTTGATAAGTCTCTGGGGTAAACCAGAGGTTAAATCTTCTTTACCATCACTCAGATAGTAGATTTTAGAAGATTTTTGCCTTCTATAGTTTCCACCTTACACTTTTCCAATTCAACTTCAAGCTCAGCACTTGATTTTTCAATTCATGGTAAACCTTCTTCAAGGTGATCAAAACCTGGCATTAAGCTACTTCAAATTCTAGCACGTTTTTCTTTAAGTTCTCTTTTGCCCGTTATGTAGTTTCACCTAACTTAATAGCATTTCATTCCGATATAAGAATCTATGATAAGCAACGCATATTATCTCTATCATGATTCATGCATATCTTCGCCTAACTTGTTCTAAGTTTACCTTTGTGTTCATGTAGCACCATCCTTCTTGGACCAGACAAGGCACTTCTTGAATGTGCTAGTTTCCCCTCTGGTTCCTAGAAGAGTACCATCTATCCTCAATTGTTTGCAAAGGCAGTCATGGCAAACATAAGGTTTAGTGATCTTCATCTCATCAGACCCTGAGTCAGAATCATCCCAATGATGCTATAATAGCATTCTGAAAAGCTCGTTTTTCTCCAGATTTGGATTATTTGTCTTCCACTTAGGACAATCTCTGATTAAGTGTCCTTTCTGTCCACACTTGAAGCAACCTACAGAAGAGGAGTTTAAGACTTCTTAAATATTTCTTACCTTTGAAGTTGTTCCTCTGGTCACGAAGTGTTCTCATCAAATCATTTGGACAATCATGTCATCTATCTTCCATCCTTCTCTTAAACTGTTCCCCTTAAGGGCACATGCCACTGGCTGGTTCTTCTTAGACTTAAGAATTAATTAACAATTCAGAGTCATCGAGGAACCAATTTTAGCTGTTCCAAAGACAAGGTGGAATAGAAACTTTGGCTTCATAGAGAGCCGTCACATATTACTTGCGGCCTGTCCCTTGAGGCATCTGTCAAACTACGCAAAACCTTTCTCACAGATTCTCAATCAGAGAAAACTTTACCAAGAGATCTAAGATCATTAATTATTGTCATAAATCTACGATATGCCAACAATTGACAATAATTGATCTTTTTCATTCTTGTTCATAGCGAATTTCATATTTTGACATGAGTAAATCTATTTTGGACCTCTTTTACCTCAGTTTCCTCTATAAGTAGAGTTCAAGAGTATCCCACTTAATCATGCTTTGTATAGCTCAAAGATTACTGAATCAAGAGATCTCCGGTGTATATTACTGTCTCAGCCTATGGCTTGTTGCAAAAATTGACATTGCGTTTGCATCTTATTTCCATTGTCATTGTAAGTCGTGCAGTTGTCATAACTCAACTATGCCTTCTTGGATCATTGTTTCCCGCAACAATTCAGTCTTGCATAAACCTATAACGTTTTGGACCATTCTTGACACAGCCAGCACTCAAGTCTGATTCCCATGATCAACCAAATTCTTGATCTATATCTTCCACACTTATTGATAATAGGTTTGCATTCGTGAATCTTTGTGTTCTTCTCTTCAATAAGCCTCTCACAATGGCCAATTTAAAGTGTCTTTTGATTACCCGTTTGGTCGTTTGACGCTTCTCTAGATGTTATCACTACTATAGCAAGACCATGCTATTTGAATATACCAATTGAAGTTCTCTGTACTCAAGAGGGGAGGATGCGGTGCATTGGAGTGTTTAATTGAGTTTAAAAACTAGCTATTAGCCCTATTATTCTCTTAACTTCTTTATCAATGTTAGTAGGGTCTTGATTGTTTTGGCTTTGGTTCCTTAAGTCTAGCGAAATAAAGAGCAAAATAATTAAGAAGACACAAGATTTAACGAGTTCACCTAATCTATGGGCTGTACGTGCCTAGACTCCTTAACCTCTGATGTTCTTTACTAAATAATCTACTCGTGCAAAAAACAAAGAACACACTCCCTAATTGTGTTCAGCATACTCCTAGATACCGCGGCCCCACACTCAACTTTGAATGTCACCTCGAGCTCACACCCGTAAGTCCAATTGTGTTTGAACTCAAGCAAACCTTCACCTGCCTTACCTAACCCCTTCTGTTCTGAAATGCCGTTATAACAATAAATCAAGAGTTTCCTCTCGTTTGAACTTTACTTCCTAAAAAAACCTAATAAGAGAATTGATTTGCATTGTTGTGTTGCTGAGTATAGTATATGAACTGTGAAGTGAGGGTTGTGTGCTGTGTCTATTTGTCTACGGTCATACTTAAGATATCTTGTTGTCTAACGTGAAATGTGAATTCGACTTAGATGATAATTATGTATGGCATGAGACCTATAACCCTAATTACCAATAAAAATCAATATGTCTGACTCGGTCAAGAGCAAGAATGCTGATTTCTATGGAAAGTAATTCTTGATTTCTATATTGCACTAATTAATACGAAGAATAGAATCAAAATAAGATACAATAACTACCTAGATTAAGGAGACCAAGAAATATATCCTCATTGCCTATTTTCCAGCTGCTCTATATATATTTTCTAACTAAAGCATAAATCTTTTAAAAATAGTTTAGCAGAATCTTTTTTTTCAAATCCGGGCTATTATATCCACGTATGAGACCCAGCTGGTTTCCGTAGAGGAGTATGTTGTGTTGAATGACTGTATACCCAGAATTGATAACATAGCTCAAAAACACTTAGCAATCTTATAACACACGCTTTACAAAACAAAATCATACTACGGAGCAGCTCATCAACATAAAAAGACATAAATTAACACTTAAAGTAAAACTCAATTCTTCCAATTCTTGCATGTAATTTCAAGGACTTCAAAAGTTCTCATGTGAAGTCTTTAGGCTAAGAATCAGTCACTTTCTTTCTCTTTTGAATGACTTCGAATAGGCAGTCGCAATCTCTAAGTCCTATGTGAATCAACTGAATTACGCAACTTAACATGTTAAAAGGTACAATATAAGAAGTATATGTAAGCTGCTTTCAGTATAGTAGTCTAGGTAACATTCCTAACTGGTTCCCCACCAGTACTGAGAGCATTTATGTCACTCCAGCATTCCGCATGAAAGGCAGACAAGTTAGTTTCAACATACTACTCATATAAGTATTAACTTTGTCTGGTTAATGAGTATTTCTATAATAGCTGGTTCCTTGACCAACTATATCCATGGTAGTGTATCCTGTTTCCTGAAGCTGTTTGTCACACTCAAAACATAAGGGACTCAACAGTGGGGATTACTTTAGTATTTGTTATTAGATTGAATTAATCCCTAGTTAATTGTAGTCGTTACCTGTCAACTTGAAATTCACCAAACACATAGACCCTTAGCTAAACTTTTTAACTAGCTTGCATAGTTCCTCGTGTTCGATCCTCGCTATACTACTTCACGAGGGTTTTTGGGAAAGGACCTCAAAATCCGGTTGCGGTGCAACCAAGATTACGTAAGGGATACTTGGGAAGCCGAAGATTTTGATGAGGTGAGTTACGAGGGCGTAACCCTTTTTCTTCAAGGGGGTAGAAGGTGATATAATTTTGCACTTTTGCCTTCTTTTATGTGTATTTCTACAATTTTTAAGTCTATTAATGATTTATATAATAGAAGATATGTTCCACTTGTGCATATTGATGCTTTATATTAGAAGTAAAGCTTCGCTTGTTCATGATTAATGCACGAGTTAATAAGAGTTATAAGTCAAGCAAACTACAAGCAGTAGGGACCCAGTATAAATCTACTTCAAATTAATAGAGTTTTTAGTAATGTTTCTAGAGGAAACTTCGTTTGAGGGGGGTAGAATGTAATTCTCCGCATTGTTAAGCCAATTTATTAAATAAGGTATGTTATTATTTAAGGATTTTAAGTAATTATTTTAACAAGAAATCTATTTTATTTCTTTAAAAGATTTTAGTAAAGTTTCGGATACGAACTTCTTTTAAGTGGGTAAGAATGTAATCCCATATTTTTAAGCAATTTTACTAAATTGGTTGTATATTAATAAATGATTTTAATTATTATTTTGCATATTTATATATATATATATATATATGTGTGTGTGTGTGTTGTGTTGTGTGTGTTATTTCTAGAATTTTTTTTTTATAAAATAATCATATCATCATCATATCCATACCAAATATTGTCAATTCTAAATTAAATTAAGATATCTCATCTTGATTTAATTTGAAGGCCAAAAAGATTCTTTTATTTTTTCAAGAAGGTTTACTATTTTAATAAATTCGTTTTCGAACTGACTGTTTTTCGATTTGCTGATTTGGTTTTTGATTTTTCTTTATTTTTATGTTCATCTATAATTTACGAAACTTTATGTGAGTATCCTATATATAATTATACACATATTGTAAAATTTTCATAAATTTTCGTGGAGTTTTGAAATTTTAATAAATTATTACATCAGATTGACAATATTGTTTACAAAATATTTCCAGATTTATACAAAAGATGTTTTGATGTTCTAAAGCCTATTTTTAACACTAAATGAGTGTATGAAAGCATAGGTATATTAATTACGGAGTAGTTGTTTTGTAACAAATATTTAAACCATACAATATTTTCTATGTTGGAAAATAATTTCCATAGTTTATTAAGAGAGACACAATAATAGTAAGGCATGTTAAGAAGGTTTTAAGTCATCAAATTTGCATGAAAATATTATTAGACATGCAATAGAAATTTTAAAAACCGTTTTTAAGTATTTCTTCCACTTGTGAATATTTTATAAGGGTCCTAGAAGCTATTTGAGTTAAGGATGGTTATTGATACTATTCTTTATTAATTGTAGGAGAAGAATATTCCCTTGGAGACTTCTATGAACTAGTGCTGAAGACGCATACAYTATATACAAGGTACGTACGGGTTATAAGACCTATACGTAATATCATGCTAGGATTGATGGAAATTTCATTAGTAGCATGTTAAGCTTTAAGCACCTATGCATGATGAATGTTTTCTTTAGGTGATGAGAATTACATGAGAAAGTTAAAAAATMTTAAGAATTATTTAATTGAAGTTTAGACTCTTGATTATATATTGCATGATTAAGCTATTGAATCATGCCTCTAAGCAAGCATTGTTATTA
Organism: Bassia scoparia; assembly: GCA_008642245.1. Classification (NCBI taxonomy): domain Eukaryota; kingdom Viridiplantae; phylum Streptophyta; class Magnoliopsida; order Caryophyllales; family Amaranthaceae; genus Bassia; species Bassia scoparia. The sequence goes on from SNQN01005900.1 coordinate 19,850, forward strand.
TGGTGCCATCGTCGACGGGAGGGTCACAAGGTAACCCCAAGGTAGGTGACATGAATTAAGTCATTCTCACCAAGCAAGAAAGGAGTTATTAGTAGCAACAATTTTAAATATGACTTTGATTGGTTACCAAACATATAAAGATTAAAATGAAATTGTATGTGTTGTTGCTCAGATGTGTGTGATGACAATATTAAATTACTAAGCACTTAAAGTGAAAGACTAGTAAGAATTAAAACCCTAGATGGGTGCACGTCTAGAGTATTGACCTTAGCAAGGGTTGGGGGCATGGTTCGACCATGACTTTACAAGGAACCGTTGGATCCCCCAGTTCCTCGAGCAGGTTGAGATCTWTTSCTTTATTTATTGTGTCYCGGAGTCGCGCCCTCGTCACGTCCACCAAAGTTGGACACCAAGTAGACAACCCGTTCGGTACTTACTCACAAGTATTAAAAGAGGTATAATATATTATATTGACTTCATGTTTATTTACTCTTGTTATTCATATTGTTATGTGATCTTGATCTTGTCTTGTTCTTATAATCTGTTCGTACTCAGGTTTGCTGATCCCTGGTTTGGTGAYTTACCTTGACCCTGTGATAACCCATTTTAAATGGTGAGCAGACTTTAAGGTCTAAAGYTAATAATAAAGGTTGCYGGAGTAGCTTGGGTTCTGAGTGTTTGAGCGAATTAGTTTTCGTAACTCTTTGAATGGTTTTAGTAGTTTTGAAACTTAGGGGTTTTGTTGATTTGAAACTTTGGTTTTATTTACTTTGGTTTTAATTTTGGAACAATTTAGTTTTCTTGGTTTAGGGCCCTATATGGTTCCAAGTTGTTAAGACAGTTCTTAGTTTGTTACGTACTCTATTTAGCCGAATACATTTTCACACGTGGGGTAGCGTTTGATAATTTCCTCATATTTTTATTGGTTTTTATTTATCTCGAAAGATGGAAATTATTGGGGTGTTACAACCCGCTAGCGCCACCTACCACTATAAAATCAAACCAACACCAAAAACCCATTACCAAGCCAGCTAGCAACCTATCGTCGCAATCATCAAAGCAAACTGCGATAACTAGTCAACTACCATACTCTTTGCTGCAAGAGCGTGTTATGCTAGTCACGTGCTTATCATGTGTTTGCCTTATTAATTTAGTTAAGCTAGTTTGTGTTGTAGATACCTACATTTGTCCCTCCATAGGCCAATGATAAAACTATAACACATGCAATTGGTCCAATTTTAAAGAATAATTGCCTTAAACAATGCTCTAGAATCTCGTATTTGCGAAGACGGAAGCACTTTTCTTGCCCCAAATCACCCTTAAAAATAAGTTTAATTTCAAAATGATTTTAAATTATTTTTAGACATTTTTTCTAGAATTTCTCAGAATTTTTTTAAGCATTTTTGGCATTGTCGAAATTTTCCAACAATTTAATTAATGTTGCGATAATTTATTAAACTATGAAAACAATTCCAAAATTAACGAAATATGACACAATGCTATATATTTTTACAAAGGAATTTGTGCATATTTTACATTTTTTGAGGTTATGGAAAAATAGTTATGAGTTTCCTAAGCAAAAACACACAAACCCAGCGCAACTACTCTTTTTGGGAGCTTCAAGGTGCACCCGAGCGTGGGGACCAACTATGAATATATCCTCAAATCAATCAGTGATCTTTGTGTCAAAATTTCGCGATCAAATAAAATCAATGATATTTTATTTCGATTTTGTATTATACGCAATATTAAAAAAAGGCAAGGGAAATCAGCCAAAAAAATGGCAAGATACTGAGCGCTAATTTGCACCATTTTTGGGCGTAATTGCACCCAAATTCTTGCCATTTTTAGATTTGGCCTTTTATATATGGGCCCGACCCCTCCCATTGTACTTTGGACGAAAAAGCTCGGCTATCCCTCTCTCTCGTCCATTACTCTCTCCCTCTCTTCAAAACTCTTAAGAAACGCTTTTCAAATTCATTACACATTAAAAACATATTCAATAACACTTCAAATCAAGAGATCAAAGCATTCAAGCAATCGTTCGAGGATTGTTCGACACACATTGTTGGTATAACCTATGAGGCCACAAAACTCATAGAAGCTCTCTCTTCTCTTCTCTTTAATTATTCTTTGATTTGCTTGTTTTTATCACTTTGAATCATATAACATTGAATAATCAACTATTTGACATAAATTAAAATCTAAATAAACTCTCATTTCTTTGTTTCCAATTCGATTTCTATATCTATTATCAATACTAAACTTTCCTTTAATTTTCTCATGTAAAATAGCACTTTGCGAGGCGATTTCATTTCAAATCTAACTATGGTTTTTGCCTTTTGTCTTATCTTGGAAAGCGATTCGAGTAAGTATTTTTCTCCTTCCTTCATGTATATTCTAAGTCTTTATTCTTGTACATGCTTTCTCCATCACCATTAATTTTACTAATTAAAGACTTACTGATTGATTGTCACGCCTAATAAGATAATCATGGAAAAACGGTTTAGGATTCTTTAATCTTGACCTAATTCAAAACGACAATAAATAATAGTCTAACTGCATTCTCCACCCGCCTAGTAACAAATAAGGATCAATACGCGATATATATGTTGTTCGATATTACAATTGGTTAATTTGTAATGAGACTCTAGTAGAGGCGCTAGATTGTGAAGGGTGTGTGCACTACTTCGCGCTTACCTCGTCCTTATCTAAGATCTGGTGCACGACCTAACATGGAGTCCTTTGCGTTGCATGCACTATGCCGGCAAGGCATAACGGGTTTTCGTAGCTTCCCAACAAAGTGCGGTGGTGACTTCTTATCGATTTCGAGTTTCTATGACCTCAATGCCAGAGCATACTCACACTATGCAAAATAACAAGAATTAGATTCTTCGCAATACGGTGTTTTGAACCGAGACTGTACCGCGCGGTAGAGGGACCGGAACCTAGTCCGGCCGGTGACGCCCACGCCCGTACAGTTGCTTAGCTGTTATGTTAGTTTAGTTGTTGTAACTAACTTTATAGCTACTATTACGTATTTGCTTTTGAGTGAAATATATAACTCAGCTCTCATTGTAATTCATCATGAATAAAATACTTTGGTCCCTTGTTTTCTCTCTAAATCCCACATTGAGGTTGCCTCAAATGTCCTTTCCATTTATGTTTTTCCTTCTTTTAGCTCTGTTTCTTCTTGCTACTATATTATTGAGTTTCAACTCAATAATAGGAAATTCCTTTTTGTTACATTGGTAACAGAGCAAAGCACCACCAAATATGTCATTAATAACATTTTCGAGCTAATTTTGTTGTTTATTGCTCAATTTTGCGCTAGTTCCACAAATACCCAAAACTCAATTCCTTCTACATACCAAGTGTTTGATAGAAGGTTTCTTTGAGATTTTCTGTAAGATTTTCATCAAAATTGTTTCAAGAAGATTGCTCATGTAGTTACTAGGAGAGTGACAACCATGGAAAGTCATTTGCATTCTTTGCAGGAGAGGTTGAATGCAAAACACAGGAGAAACATGGAGTTTTAAGAAAATGTGATGAAGATGATCAATGAGTTGGGTGTTAGAATGAGCAGGATGATGAAGAAAGATTCCCCGGATCAACTCCTTCCAACAATTCAATTCCGCAACATGGAAGAATCAATGGTATGTTCCTAAATTGGATTTTCTAATTTTGATTGTAGTAATATTAGAATGTGGATCAAGAAATGTAATAAGTATTTTGCGTTGTGTAAAATTTCTAATGAGCAAAAGGTTGACTTAGCATGCTTGAATATGATTGATTAGGCTGAGAATTCGATGTCTAGTTACATGTTAATTAGGCAGAATGTTGATTGGACTAAGTTTGTAGTGGATGTGTCTACTAGATTCAAAGGTGAAATAGGGGTTAATGTTGATGAAAATTTTAATAAGTTGTAGCAAGTTGACAGTCTTGGTCTTACATTCATGAGTTTGAGCATGTTAGAACTATCATGTTACAACAAAACCATTTTTCTGCCTGATTCTTATTTCTTGGACAGCTTCATAGCTGGACTTAAACCCACCTTGAAACCTTTTGTGAGAGCCTTTAAACCCGAGGAGTATGCAAGGCTCCAAGAGGAAACCCTGCTAGCTTCTAGATTAACCCAAACAACCCTTATCTTCACCTTTCCAGACCCTCTTACGTAACACAATCTATTTCTCTACTACATTTTTTTCCAATCATCAATCATCTTTCAAGTCTAATGCTAATTCTGGTACCACCCAGTTCATCTTCTTCCTTAACCCTAGACTGTAATCCCCGTAATTTTCGGATATTTGTAATTATATTTTTTTATAAATTAAACAATAATTTTATAAAATGTTACGATTTATTTAAATTCTATTTAATTTTATTTTCGCTTAAGATTATTTTTATGATATCTATTTTACTGTGTGTTTATTTTGTTTAATCCGAAAAAAAGATATTTAAAAGATTAATCTAGGGCCAAAAACCTAGGTAATAAAGGGTTTCATTTCTCCCTTGCTACACCTTTCACGCCACTATTAATCAGAGCTTTCAAAAAAAGGAGAGAAAGAAAGAACCGTGAAAGAGAGAGAGAGCACAACTGTGCGCTGGGCTGCTCCCTATCGCCACCTCAGGTTGCCACCCTACTGGACACACCTCAGGCCCAGCCCCCACACACAGCCACCCAGCCGGTCCTCTCTCTCCTCCTCTTCTTATTTTTCTTCCTTTCCATGTATTATTCATGTTTTAATTAGATTTTAATTGTGAGCTTTACAACCAATTGCTTATACTATTGTTTGGGTATGATTTTCTAAGGATTATTGAATGTTATAAGTTTGTGTTAATAATTTTAATTAAAATAGAAAAAATTCAGATTTGATAAAAAGTTAAAAATTAGGGTTTTTTCACGTTTTGATTAAATCTGTCCAGTTTTTAGTATTCGATTTTTAATTATTTTTCTTCTTTCAATAATTACAAAACTTTGGTCGAGTAATGTTCATACTAATATGCATTTGTGTAAAAGTTTCAGAATTTTCAAAGCATGTTTACTATTTTAAAAAAAATTCGTTTTTGAATCGACAGTTTTTAGGTTTCAGTTTCGGTTTTTGATTTTTCATTATTTTTTTGTTTGTCAATAATTTACACACATTTTTGTAGAGTGATCTAATATGATATTATAAACCCTTTGTAAAATGTTCAGAATTTTTGAAGTAGATTTACGATTTTTAAAATTCATTTTCGAATGGACTGTTTTTTGTAAATCTGATTCGTTTTTGATTTTTACTTATTTTTCTGTTCATCTATAATTTACGAATTTTTTGTGAATATGTGTGTATACAATTATACACTCTTTATAAAAGTTTCATAAATTGTCTATAGTTTTAGTATTTTAATAATTATTACATAGATTGACAATTTTTTCGATTACAAAATATGTTTTGTTATTAAAATTAATTAAAAATATTTGGCACGAAAATACAAGTTATTATTATATTTTCAGAGTTTATTAAACATATTCAAAGTGATTTTAACCATTTAAAATTTTGGCATTTAAAGTTTTTAAAGAAATAAAATGAATGGTTTATGTATAAGCGTTGAAGTTAATCTTTAAAACATGTTCGAGTTGATTTTTAAAAGTTTTATGGGGTTTTCAAGGAAATATGTATTGCTGTAATTTTGTGTGTAAGGAATCAATAATAATTGATTTTCTATTTGGTTGTAGGAGGAATTCTCCTTTGAGTTATTGTTGAAGTGAAAAATACATAGCTGGATTGTTTTCTTTTTCAAGGTACGTACTACTTGCGAAATCTTGATCTTAAAGTTTTTGAGGATGTTGATGACTTAGAAGCATGAGTAGGAAACATCCAAAGATTTGTTTGGTACTCACAAATGAATCAATTGTTTTATCATATTTGTGGAGATTGAGGAATATTGTGGAATTGATTATTTCATAGAGTTTTGGATATGGAGGGTTGGCAATAGTCAATTGTTTTTAATTATGTTTTGGTCTATCAGGAATTAAGTGGAGTCAAGTATAACTTGTTCCATGAGGTAAATTGATAATACAAGGATGAATTAAGTGGGGTAAAGTTTAACTTACTCCAATGAGGTGATTTTATTACTCATTCATGACTTATATGTGTGAATTGAGTAAGGGAAGTATTCAAGTCTTAATGACGAGGTTAGTTGGCTTGTCCACAGGTTATTAACTAAGGTATGGTTTGTGCTAAAATAATTGGTATGTGTTTGTGGTCTTGTTTGTGAGTCGTATGAACTTGTCAATAATTAACAGTTAAATAATATATAATGGATGAGCAATAAAACTCTGGATTGGTGCACGTCTGGAGTAATGACAATAGGGGTTGGGGTTGCGATTTTATTCGCTCCTTCTGAGGGTGTTTGATCAACCGCGTCCCTCTTCAGGTTTTTCTTACTACTATTTTCATTCTGGATATTTTAATATTTGATAGGGGTTAGTTGAGATCTCACTAGCTTCGGTGACGGAGTCGTGCCCGTTCACCATTTTGATGCTTTCGACGGAGAGGCATGAGGTTGTGGCATCTTGTGTCTGATGACACTTGGTGTCTGGTTGATGTTCCTAAATTGTGAATGGGTTGAGGACAACCTTGTCTGTTGTCAAATCATAAATAATGTAATGAACTATATTGAGTCAGGTGTCGAAGCAGAGTTGAACTATTCATACAAGTGTTGAGGTTAACTATTCATATAGGTGTTGAGGTAGCTATCTATTCAGGTATATAAATATGTGTAACAGGTTTGGTGTTGATTTTTGGTATTGAAGTAGGTTGGATCAAATGTATTATATTGAGTGGTTGAGGTTATGAATACCACCTTTGGGTTTTCTTATATAAAATGTTGTTGAATGGTTCTGAACGTTATCATTATGTTTTTTCTTTGTTTCTTGAACAACTGTCGTAACTTAGTATGTCTAATTTATAGGGGAGGTGTTGTCCGTTGCTCGTTTCATAAGTTGTATGTACTCAGCTTTGTTGATTGCTTTTGTTTTTTGTGTGTTGTGTGTCGTCCACATTTTTTCCTTCTTTGGTGGATCCTGTGATGATCTTATTTCATTTAGAAATTATGGGGAGCAGACTTTTCACAGGATTGTGCAGGTTGTTGATGGCTATACATGTGCATTTGCAACGTTTGGGTTATGGGAGTGTTTCGAGTGTTATACTCTTGGACTGTTGTTTAATGTTTTCGTCTAAAAATTCTTCCACCAATTTTGACATGTCCTTACTCCTTACAAGGGCTCAAGTAAGGCTCACTCTAGCTCAAGAAGCGGGATAAATAATTGAAGGGGTTATGCGATTTTCTGATCACCTATGGGAGGGATCATGTATGTCAACTTAAGCACACTCAGTTATTTACTATGGGAGATTACCAGGGGAGGATGATGAGGAGCAGTTAGATGATGAATTGGAGGAACAAGTAGAATTGGTGTTACCTAAGTTGAGACATGTATATCGCTAATGCACTATGTGGTAATCATGTTTTCAAACTATGAGAGTTAAATGGGTCGTTGGAGGTGAAATGTTGGCACATTCTGATTGATTCAGGGAGTACACAAAAGTTTGTGGTATTAGGTTACCTAAGAAGTTGGGTCTAGCATTGAAAGCTATTTCTCCACAAGTTGTTACAATTGTAGATGGAAATCACCTGACATGTCAATCTGCATGTAGGAATTTCAAATAGAATTCGCATAATGGGGAATTCACTTCGATTTTCTTGATTCCTTAGGGGGCTGTGATAATGGTGTTTGGGAGTCCAGTGGATTAGTGATTCTGGAACTGTCACATGGGATTTAAAAAAGTTTTTGATAACAAGTTTGATCAAAGGTGTCGATCACCAGCAAGCTAAAGGGGATACCACCAAGTTTACCAAAACCAACAACAAGACTTTTGGTAATCATCAATAATTGTACTTAAGTCTACTTCTTGCAACTCATTTCATTACATGACCTAATTCCTAGAAGTCCAGCTTACAAACTACTTCTTGACCTTTTCCCGATTGTATCACCTTCCTACTCCACAAATATCAGACCATTTTTAACGAAAGAGACAAAATCTCTTCCAAAAATTAGAGGGCATTCATGATCGCAGGATACCTTTAGAGTTTGGTGGCAAACCTAGTTAATATAAGACCTTATAGGTATTTCTTGAACCAGAGGACATTATTTAAGGCTTGGTGAAAGAGATGTTGAGCCAGAGAATTATTCAGAACAACTGTAGTCCATTTGGTTGTCTAGTGGTGTTAGTGGGTAAAAAGGATGGTTCATGGAGGCTATGTGTGGATTACATGGAATTGAACAAGAAAACCATTAAGGATAATTTCCTATTCTTGTGGTTGGAGAATTGATGAGTTGTCTGGTGGAGCAATTTTTGCAAGATTGATTTGAGATCTGGATATCATCAACTGAGGGATACATGAGGCTGATGTGTACAAAACTGCATTCAAGAATCAACATGGCCACTTTTGAGTTTCTAGTCTCGCCTTTGGTTTAACCAATGCTCCTAGCATCTTTTTAGGGATGGATGAACCATATTTTAAGGACTTATTGAGGAAGTATGTTCTTTGTCTTCTTTATATGACATTTTAGTGTACAATTCTTCTCTAGACACATATTCAGCATTTGGAGTTGGTATATATTTCGGCTTATGCAGCAACATTAGTTTGTTTTGCAAAGGCAAGAAGTGTTCCTTTGACACACATAAAGTAGAGTATCTTGGTCATTTCATTTCTGGTCAAGGGGTGGAGAATTGACCCTAGTATGGTGGCTGCAGTGAAGCATGGCCAAAGCATCACTTTCAAGGAGATCAAGAGTTTCTTGGGCTAGCTGGGTACTATCGGAGATTTGTGAAAAATTAGGCCTAGATAAGCAACTTTAACTCAGTTGTTGAAGAAAGGGGAGTTTGATTGGACTTCTTAAGCTAAGAAGCCTTTAACACACTGAAAGAAGCTCTAAGTTCAGCTCCTGCTTTGAGTGTAGCAAATTTTTCAAAAGAATTTGTTGTAGAAACTGATGCTTCTAATGCAAGTATTGGAGCTGTTTTGATGTAGGATGGTCATCCTCTTGCTTACCTTATCTTCAAAACTCTAGGTCCCAAATGGCAAAATRTGTCAGTAGATGAAAAGAAGTTGTTAGTTATGGTAACTGCAGTTCAAAACTAGGAACAATACCTCTCAAGACATAAATTTCTCATCAAAATAGATTAAAAAAGCCTTAAATGGCTCTTGTAGCAGAAGATATCAACCCCATTTTAACAATTATGGCTGTTAAAGCTTATGAGATTTGATTATGCAATAGAGTACAAAAGTGGTGCTGAAAATCTAGTTACAGATGCACTTTCCAGGGTTTTAGGCTCAGAAATATTATATATGGCTCTATCAGTTCTTTATTCTAACCTGAGATAGCTAATATAGGAAAGTTATTAGTTGGATACTAATTTCAGTCAGCTGTATACAAAGCTTCAGCAAGGAGGATCYAATCCTATTTTCACTTTGCAAGATGGTCTATTGAGGAGACATGACAAGATCTTAGTTGGTCCTTATAATTCTCTCAAGAATTCTATACTGCATTGGCTTCAMCGTRCCCTCAAGGAGGCCATTCTGGTAGGGATGGTACTTTGTAAAGGGTCAAGAATCTCTTCTATTGGAGGGGAATGACAGCTATTATCACTCAATTTGTGAGAAATTGTTTGGTTTTCCAAGCAAACAAACATGTAAACCACAACATCACTGTAGACACCAAAAAGTGTCTCCCTAAATTGAATAACCGATGAGGAAAAGTACTGTAGATACCTACATTTGTCCCTCCATAAAGGCCAATGATATAACTATACCACATTGCAATTAGTCCAATTCTAAAGAACAACTGCCT
>SNQN01005901.1:15761-41703 GCA_008642245.1 Bassia scoparia
GCTTTATTATTTTTTTTACTTTATAATGTTATGGACTTGTGGGGTTGTGGGCAAACGGCAAAGGGTTATTGGTGTTCACCATGTGGTGTTTCGCTGACTGTTGTGGATTACTGGATATGGGACTAATCCTCTTTCTGGTTGAGAGCTGTCTAGCTGAGTGATTAAGCCCTCTAAACTAATTCTCCTWCACATTTTGAACCCAGAATTTATTTCATAGAACACTAGGATGCATTTAAAAAAACGTAATTAAATCTGTCTGAATTGATAACCTGGTTTTTGAGTTGTGTTTTGGGGAAGGCTGGATCTTCCTTGATATTCTTCTAGGTATTTGAGTTTTCTTCTTTTGTTGAAGGTACCAATGGTGACCACAGAATCTGGACTTCAGTATAAAGACATCAAGGTCGGTGAAGGTCCAAGTCCACCTATTGGCTTTCAGGTATTTGAGAATGGCTAAAAGAAAAGTTCCTAAAAAGAAATTTTGTTTCTTATTATTAACCTGTGAGTTCCAAAGTTGTACTCCCTCYGTAATTTAATTAATTTAACAATAGTACTTTTTTGTGTAACTTTACTAAATAAGCTAATGGTAGATTAGGAAAAGAACTAGTGATGTGATCCCAAAAAAAAGGAAAAGAAAATGGTAGAAAAAGACAAAAAAAATTGGTAAGCAATTGGGACCACATTTTCCAATATCATGTAGATTAGCTTTATATGAGAGAGTTAAAAGAGGGAGTGATATGAGAATTTTGTCATTAAAAATTTACCAAATGARGAAAGTTGTACAAATGTTGAAAGTTTTGTGTTACACCCAAAAATGAAAATTGTTGAATTTATTATGTTACATAGGGAGTATATTTTAATCAAACATTGGAGCAACAATGCTTTGAGTTTCACAATAGACAAAGATATCACTGCTTAGCATAGTCTTGGAATACCATGACAAACATCAAGTGTAAGATTTTAATYAAGCATAGTCCACAATAGGCAAGACATCTCAGAATTAAAGGTGCAATGGTTGCCCAGCATGACCAATCTGTTTGTTAGAATATGTAATGCATAGCTTCTAAATTCTAACTCTTTGGGAAACTAGTGATTTGGCTATTCTTACTCTTTTGTACTTATTTGTTGAGCTCGCTCAGCTAACCCTATGTGATTTGAAAACTTAAGTGTTATTTTTCATATTTTTTTTTTCAACAGCATATTAATTTTGTTGCTCGACTTGATTGTTCAGCTTGCTTTTACAAACAACTTTTTGGTTTCATATGGTTATTTTGACTGCAGGTTGCTGCAAACTATGTTGCAATGGTCCCTTCCGGACAGATTTTTGACAGGTAATAACAATGGTTTATTTGGGACATTTTTTCTTTTTGATGAAATAACCTGCTTGAAAAATGTTATCTCCTCTTCCTTTATAGAGCAGCAATCAGCTTATCTTCAAACATTGCTCTCTCCTAGTTCTTTTGCGAAACACCAACTCATAAGCTACTCATCGGATCACCTTGGGAGTCRTTTAAAAGAGACGATACAGCAGAAATACTATCACTTGGGATCATATAAATAAGAAATTAAAGTCAGTCATGAAATTTTCTGTTAGTACTAGAATAGTTAGCTTTCTAGTATGCATACCTTTTCCTAGTCTATAATTGTCCTGAATGGGCAGATCTTGTACTGCACAACAATCATGAACTTTTATGCCACTGCTCCCCCCTTTTTTTATTCAATTCAATAGCTGTATACATCAGTTGTTTATAACTATGCCTGTTACTGCAGCTCACTTGAGAAGAATCAGCTGTATATCTTTCGTGTTGGCTCTGGACAGGTAAATTGCCCTGTATTATTCTCATTGGTTTCAATGTTTCTAGTCTTTAGTCAAGTAAAGTTAAGAACTTTAAACTAATTGAGTGATACTTTGTTGCTAATTCTTCAGTTGATCACTGCTGTTTGTTTTTCTTTCTGAATTAGGGCAACTTCCTCTCGTTCTGATGCTAGTGGAGCACTCTCATTATCTCAATTCACTACTAGTCTACTAACATTATTAAATGCTATAAAACAGGTTATCAAGGGACTTGATGAAGGACTTCTTAGCATGAAAGTTGGTGGTAAACGACGACTCTACATTCCAGGATCGGTGAGCATTTTATTTTATCTGTTAAATATTTTTTGGTGTCTTGTTGTAAGAACTGTTMKATGAATCTTAGTTTCAGGAAAGCTTATCTATTTTGTTTCCAATTATCTGTTTCCATTGTTCTGTTGAGCAGTTGGCATTTCCAAAAGGCCTCACCTCAGCCCCTGGAAGGCCTCGTGTTGCACCGAGTAGCCCTGTTGTCTTTGATGTGAGTTTGGAGTACATACCAGGCCTGGATTCAGAGGAAGAGTAATTGATGAACAAGCCAACTTCTACAGCCATTTCTTCAATTCCAATTTAATTTTGTGATTTGAGGTAGGGGAGCTAACGATGTAACTAGCTCTTAATTCGTSAATTCCAAATTATTGTAAATCTTATTAMATGTCTTTAATTGTATAAATTGAGCTTATTCTTCAATTGGTTGTGCATATTATATTTACATCCAATATATATTTTGGACGATAGTCAATTTCGCTTTTGTTGAGATGATACACTTGCCAGCAGTTGGCTTCTTTCTTTGCACCCCATTCACCCAGAAAAATAAAAGATAGAAATTGAGCCGGTGTTCGTTCAAATTTCATTATGTAACAATATACGGAGTACATTATATAAGTGGTAGTCTACTAGTCTGGTACTCCTTACAAAAGATCATTTATTAACAGTCACACATTATTCCATAATTACAATTAGTCCAAACTCATTACAATTTACAACTTCAAATTTCAAATTAGGTTCAACAAACCTAACCAAGGCTAAGAAAAACACAAGTGGCAATCCCAGCAGCATAAACCGCAAACACCGACCCAACCGCCCCACCCCCAACCCTCGCGACCAACCCAACCCCAGCAATCCCCGCGCCGCCAACACACACACTCTTCACCACCTTCCTCTCGGCGCTCGAAACGACGGCGTCCGCGAACAAAACGACGGCGAACTCCCGAAACTGGTCGCAGTCGAGTGCCTCRTCGGCGGCGCGGATGGAGCGGAAGGCGGCGTCGGATTGGGCGCGGGAGGGAGGAGAGGGGCACCACGYGGCGAGGCGAGGGGAGGAGAGAGAGTGRAGGAGGGTGGCGTGGAGGCTTGTTGCGGCGTCGTGGAGCTGGTATGCGAAGATTTTGGGTGGTGGTTGTTGTTGATTGAGAGTTTGGAGGTCGGTGAAGATGGTGTTGCAGGAGGTGGTGAATTCGGGTGATGATCGGAGTTGATTGCTTACTCTTTTCGACAATGATGAACCCATGATTTTGATTTTGATTTTGATTTTGATTTTGATGATCGATGAGTTTGAATGTGTGTGGTTGTGGGCCGTGTGCCAAATTGCGTGATATTTTATAATACTTCCTCTGGCTTTTTTACTTGTTTTTTCATCATAACCCTATTTTTGAATAACAAGAAATGGGAGGAAAAGAAGGGGACAATCACCCTTGTTTGAATAAAGATTCACTAGTATTTTAACGTGCATAACGTGCGAGAACATTTTAATCTTAAAATTTCTATGACATTTTAAGTGTGTTTATTTCGGATATTTAATTATGCAACACTTTAAATTTTTATTTTTCTCCTTTTCTTTTCCTCATTGAAATATGATATGAAAAATCAAACTTTTTTTAATGTGCTAAAATTCGAGTTCTCATTAACATATGATTTTTCATTTATCAAGCATTCAATTTTTTGTTCTCATTATTTTATGGCAATTTAAATATTTATGCGGTCAAATTAAGTTTGATTGCATTCTAAAAGATATAATTTTCTTGTAGGTGTTGGGGCAAATTTAGTCATATAAGTTTTTGGTATATGTATTTTTTGTTGGTCTATATGTAATGCAAAATTATACTCCGTATAATTTTTTTTATTCTTGGAAAATGATATGCATTATTATTATATAGTTGGGTGATTTTGCCTGTATATGTTACAAATTGTTTCTGTAAGAAGAGCTGAAGTTTTAGTTTGTGAAGAAAGAACGCATTTTTTAATATAATTGGGACGTAGTGATTTGTAGCATTATGTGCAATAATTATAAAATTATTATGTATGTTCTTACAAAATTAATTTTTTTAAATGATATAATAATTAATGCACTACGTCATTACAACTTAATATGAATTTGTGAGATACAGTATTGAGATGATGAGCAGTTATCTACTTGACCTTTCTAATTTATCTATCAGTAAGCTAATATATAAAGTTTTTAAAAAATCATCTTTATTCATCTTTTTAAGTAGCTGTTTAGTGTGGTATTTATTTAATTTTTCATTTAATAATTTACATTGCATAGTCAATACAGTTTTTTTTAATGTGGACACAAAATAAAATAGTGTTACGTAAGTAACAACATCTCCATTAGAGGTAAAAATAGATATTCTTATGTAGATCCCAATAGCATATTAAAATAGTACCCTTATGATAGAAGTTGTAATGCATTATGTCATATTTAACTTCGTCTTTAATTGACAAATTCGATGAAAAGGAAAGGGTTTTAATTTTTTATTTTTCTTTTGTGATTTATTCAATATAATCAGTTCATTGTTGTTAAGGGTATTTTTGAGGGGTTGTCTGAAGGGTGGGATCACCAACTCTTTCCTATCCCCCTTCGATATCTTGTTATATATAAGAGATTTTTGCCTCTTTCTTTGCTATAAACTTAAATTTGATCCCTTCAAATTTGGAGAGATTTGAAGGAAAAATGGACTACATTTTCCCCTTTTCCTTTCCCTTCCTCCTTTCTTCCTCCCATCACTTTCTCTCATCCATTATTATCCAAACATAGTCTTAACGGTGTTTTATTTTTTATGTTCCATATTTTCATCTAATCTAATCTAATAACTCATAGTCTCATACTAAGAGCATCCATAACAATGAAAAAGGTTACTTATTTGTTTTACTATTCATTATAAAAAAAATAATAAAAAAATTGGCTTCGTCAAAAAAAAAAAAAAACAATAAAAAAATTGGCAAACACTAATACAATGTTTCGAATGGAAACGAACGGTTCGTCCAGTCGAACAATTGTGAAGAATTGTTTGTCTGACATTTTTTCCTTCTGTAAGCTAATCTCTCTTGACACATGGTAACGTAATGGCCATTGGATCTCCAATGATTATTTTTATTAATGTTACAATTTGTAACGTTAGTATCAATAAAAAATAAATCTTAAAAAATAAAATAAAAAATATCAACGACTATATTTTTTCATTCTCTATAAATAGACACCGATATTGATATAATTTCGACAAAAAAAATGAGGATTATGCTAATAATAATCATATGGTAACGTTAAATGACGATTAATTAGAAATGATAATTATGCAAGTTATAATTATCTATTCCGTACAAATTTTTTGATGATCATTGTTAATTAGGTTCAAATTAATTACTTAATCTCGTAATTAAATTGCTAATCGTGATTAATATTGGTAATAATTAATAAACATATGTCTCACATATGGTAATTGTATTGTGGTTTAATAAAAGATAAAATGAGGTGGGGTAGGTGAATATTAACATGAATAATTCTTTTTGTGTTTATGATTAAGGAGGAGAAAGATAGATATATTTAGGGATCCCTTCTAAATTTGTGGTCCCCATACGAATCCGGATTAGCCCAAAGGGTGAATCGGGTGATACACAAAAAAAAAATTGTAATCCCTATGTAAACTCTCATAACATTATTCTTATTTTGCCATCTTTCAACCTAATTTCTTCTTTTTTGTTTGACGAGAAAAACGCAAATAAAAATAATTAAGCCAAATCCAAAATTACATCAGTAGCAATTTCATTAGGAGCCACTTCTAGCCATACTCGGAAAGAACCAAAATTACGACTAGAATTTGCTAGTTTGTGGGCTACTTTATTACCACCTCTATGAATTAAATAGAAACTTAAAGAAGAACAAAGACCTTGTAAGCTAGGAATATAAGGAGATGTTTCCAAGCAGTCATAGGAGAGAGAATTAAACAGCTTTTCTCAATCGGTTTCTAGTATAAGAGCTCTAAGACCTGACTCCCACGCCACACGAATTAGGAGTCGCATAGTCATTGACACATTTCCTCATCCACATCCACCGCGAGTTCACGCTGCACCACATCACAGACCGCTAATAGCACCTCAACTTCTCCATATCTCGAATGACACCACCCAAACCAACCTCACCTTCTGTAAAGACAATGACATTGCTATTTCCTTTCAAGTGACCAAAATTAGCAGCTTGTCATGTTGAGTTGACCACAATCGAAGCGGTAACAAGAGTAGCATATAAGCTTCTCGAATTAGCTCACATTCCCTAATTAAGCTTTGTATCTTCATGTGAACAATTGGTAAAGGTGTGAGTTTGCTATTAAAACACCAACCATTCCTTCGCAACCATATATTCCACGCTATATACCAGAAAATAGTCCACCATTCAATATGGCTATGTCAAGACAATAAGCCTTCTAGCCAACTACAAGTACTCATACCCTCTAAATCATCCACTTCGAGCCTCAACCAAGATGTCTTCCAAATTAGTTTCGCCTCATTGCAAAGAAACAAAGCATGTGCATTCGACTCTTCACCTGCTCTACAAATGGGACGTATTGGGTCTATGTTCATGCCTCGATGAGCCAAGCTAAGTCTCGATGGAATTGTATCATGTWACACTTTCCACCCGAAAAGTTGTACCTTTGGAGGTAGCAAGTTTTTCCATACTAATTTYCACAAGTCATGCTTCGTATTTGCTGATCCTCTATAGCCTCCTTATTTGTGCGTTCAGTAAGGCTAATATAATATACACTTTTGAATGTAAATTGCCCCCTTCATGATGGAGAACAAGTCCACGCATCCTCACACAAAAAATCTGAAATTATTTCAGCAAGTATTGCTTCCTTTTGATGGCAGATCATTTGTCTAGCCAAAGTCATTGGCATATTGAACTGCCCTGCGATCAACCTACAATTTTTCTTTAAGTGGACTCTACTATTCCTCTGTGTCCTTTATTTCGAGGTTCTCAACATCTTGGGAAAACATAAAGGGGGAACATAGGCAAGTGGGGGGTTTGGAAGGGACTTAGGTTTGTTGATTGTGTGACCTGCATCGCATCATGACGCAGGCAGGTCATCATCGGTAGACTAATCGACTTGAGCACCACAGGTCAAGGACGAGCAACACGGATCGAATACCATTTGTGGCTGATTCTGGCAGTATTTCTAGTCACGGAATTAGGTATAGGATCACAAAATCGGAACGGGGACTTGGTAGAATGCCATCCCCTGTGTGCAAGAAGACATGGTTTGGACATCCGCAGCAAATGATCTGGATACCTGTTGATTTTAGGAGGGATTTGTGCGTCGACTAGGTAGAATAAGGTAGTATTGGTGACAGAAAAGGAGTACGAGAGCCTATCTGTTCTTACAGCGAACTTGGTGGCGTACTAAGCGACTTATGGGCTCATTTACTTAGTTTAAACTATCTTAATACTTCAGATTAAAACAAGCATACTTGGCTGCCGATCTAGCTGATAGCTACTTGCGCAATCTATAATAGGCATTATGCACGGCATCACATAGTGCAGTCAATCCTAACTAACGGCAGGACTGCCGCGGTATTAGGCATCAATGCGCAATTCCTGACTCTACCAATACCCTCAGGCACTCGCACGGATTGATCTGACTAGCCAAGTGAGGGACGTACGTCAACCCAAATTAACATTCGTGCATCATCTTGATATTATTTCACACACTTAATTTTCATTTACTTGAAACTCTCCACGCAGGATAGAACGATAATACATAAGGTGCTTCCTCGCCACAACTAGTACCACTCTGCCGATGTATGTACACCAGCTTCCCCACCTTCGGCTTTGTCGTTTTCTTAAGTTGCTATCAGTAGATACACACATGGCTTTCTCTTGTCTGTCTCTTTGCGATGGGGCGGCCCCTCTGGGGGGAAACAAGTGACAACTTGGGAATCAATTCTACTTCAATTGTGAGGTTTGAACGATAGGTAAGCTTTATCCACAGCGTCAAAATAGCGCTATGGGCGGTAGAGAGATAGTTGCAACCATGGGATTATCGGTTGATGTGTGTTGGGGAGATAACAAAGGCAGGGGTGTTGGACCTACTTCCGGACATCCACTCTCTGGAAGAGGTGGATACAGATTGTTGTAACTTAACTCAATGGCGACATTAGATTGACATATGCGAGATGTGCACAAGACGATTTGATATTGGGTATCATAAATTTGGTCTTGCAATTGCTTCTTTGATTGTGACAAGAGGTATGATGTTCATGGAAGTGAGAGATCATTATGACTTGTAGACTTAGTCAAATACATACTAGAGAATGCTACTTTCGCTGTGCTCACGACCTTCGTTGTGTCAATATCAAGCACTCAGGTGTAGATTGATGCACCTTAGTTTCCATCCTAGGTAAGGCTTAGATCAGACAGTGCTAGGAGTGTGGGTGTGTTCAAGACAAAAGCTTTAGGCTAGAGGTTGATGGCACTCAGACGGGATAGAATGTTCATGCAAGGGAAAGATCCTTGTCCCCGTAGGTTCTTATGTTCTCCGGAGAGATTAACCAGACTATCAGGTCATCCAGGGTGATAATGAGAAGACTGATGGGTCATTCCAAGTAAGCTGAAGACGAGACGGTGATAGTGTAGGTTAGCCTTAGCAGTTGATCGGTGTGACAGCACATGGTTTGATGATGAGACAGGATGTTGTGACCTCGGTTTGTTTGTTAGGATAGAATTGTGAATTTAATTGAAGTGTACCGCAACTTAATGTCATTCGAAACCAAAACAAGGGTTATTGTATAATTGTTGTAGATGTAAGTTTATTGAATTTCTCTGTTGGCTTCTTTAATATATTACTGCAGAGTGGTTTAGTTTTGGATATATTACTAATATTACCCGTGTACGAATATGTTTACTATTTTTGGCAGGAACATGGCACCGTCACCTTCTATAGTAGTAATAAACCTCGGACGTGGTGCCGACAAGGCAAGGTCAAGAGTCCGACCCAGCGTTCTGCGACTGTCCCATAAGCATTTAACAACAGACAGAGTGCAGTTCATCCTGAGACACATAGAGTAAGAAGTGATTCGACACATCATGCTTTCCGACGCCCATTCATTTCATAGCTCCGGGCCGATAGGACTCAGTCGAGCCAGGCAGGATATGTGTCGAACGGCTGGGCCTTCAAAAGTTTCTCTTCATCAACAGAAATATGAGAGTAGTAAGGGGGTTGGATGTGATGTTCGGTTTCCTTTTTGCGGGCTGGTCGGGACGAGTGGGCAGCTTCCAATCTTCTACCATGTCTTGGTACCTCGCATCCTTTAAGCTTAAAACAGTCCCTCAGTTTGTGGCTCTGCCTTGATCCCGCGCAACTTTGCCAATAAGGCGTTTGGATTCATCTACTCTTAGTTTACTGGCTCTGGATGGAATCTGGAGTGGGTTCCCAATAGGTATCTTTACCCTTGCTTTTGAAGCTCTGCCAAGTGTTGAGTGTAGTCATGCCAATGAGAAATATTCACGCGCTATGACGATAATAACCTTGATTTTTTGGGACCATCAGAGGTAGCCTTAGAGTGCAATGGGAAAACAGTTGTTTTGAAGAACAGAATTGTCCTTGCTTTGTATGTACCCTGTTACCATCCTTGGTCTTGTTTTTATTGTTTCAGAGTTGGTTTTCCTTTCAATAAGCCTCATCTCAAGGTGTGCCGAATTACGATGATGGCTATGAGGGACCTTTCGAGAGTATACTAGGCCCATAATAGTCGAAGATTAGATGGGTTTTGTTTACCGCTCTTGGTTGTCTAAGTTTGATAGTGAAAACTGGGTTCACCATTTTCAACTTAAGGAGGAGCATGAGACCAGTTGTGCAGCAGCTTCTTTCCATCTAAGAGAGGAGGGATGCACGTAAATCCCTCTTGTCTCGCTTGTTTCGCGAGAAGAGGTTTGAGTTTGAGGATGTTCCCTTGTAACCGGTCATCAAAAAGCAGGGCAACATACTTTATCTAAGTTGTATCCTTTTCAGCAATTGAGAGAATCCCATTATCATGACACATTTCGGGTTGCGCGTCGAGTGGAAAGACCACTTCGGACGTAGAAGGCAGAGTCGACCGCATGAGGGAGACAAGGTGGCCTTAAGGCCATACTGTGATGGGGAAACGGGGATAGTCAGTGAAGGCTTGAATTGAGGGAGATCATGTGGCCGACGGAACTGTTGTCAGCGCTCGAGCCCACCAGAGTTTGGCAGCAGGGGAGATCTCATTCTCAGTGTTTTTCATAGTAATGGGGTTTCTCCTTCGTTTCTTTCTTCCTCTGTCGGTGGGAGAAACTACTGCTCGTTCCGCCACCGCCGTCAAGTGTCTTTTGAACAGTTTTTCTCACATGTTCCTTATAGCCATGGAGGCGAGAAGAGAGTTGGCGCGAGATTTCTCCGAATACTCATGTGTTGTCGCGACTTGTCTTTTGCTCGGGCGATGGCGGCTCAGCTCTGTTAGCTTCCCATGCGACTGACTCTTTTCTCTCATTACTTGTGCCAGGGGTCGCTCCGCTTTCTATTTCCAGCTTCATCTTTCCCGGGGCCTCCACCGGTGTTGTGTGTGAATGGCATTGAGATATTATATGATACTTAGGTGGCTCTGTCGGCTGATAATACAATGGTTGTCACGGTTTGGCGGCAGATGGTGCAGTAGTATCGGTGGCTGTCGAGAGTTCTCGTCGTGACTTCCGGGCTTGCTCTCTGAACTAGCCTTTCTGACAGTATAGCTTTCTGCTCTGCCATGTCACGAACTACGGTCATGGGGCTTCATGAATGTGGGCCTGACAGTTCTTGTGCGAGAGAGAATCGGGGGTAGTCACCCATCCAGAGTTACTCCATAAAGGACTTAATTCTTCGGGTATGAGCGTTATCACTACTGTAGTCTGATAGACCCTCATTCAGTGCTAATCTCCGCTCAAGTATAACCTCTCACATGACCGTCCTTCCCTATATGCAATGAACCCTGATACACCTAGGATACTACAGTCTACACTATGAATGCCCAGTGAGTTCATGGAGCTACCTTGATGCCACCTTTGACTTCTTCCGCTCTGTTTGTGGTTATAGTCGATTTTGGCTTCTTTTTTTTTGGCTTCGTTGTTCTTTACACTCTTGTTTTTTTTTTTTGGGAAAACGAATGCCTTTTTTACAAAGTGATGGTGGATCATGCACTTCGTATTGCGGTTGTGTATGAGATCCTATGTCTAACTAAAGACGGTCAATATATGTATATAACGATGATGGTGTGCTTATCCTAGTGTGGTAGGTTTGTTGATATAAGTCACAGGTATATTATAACGTTACTATTAAGGATTGTTTGAAGACTATTTGAAATGAATTGGCCTCGGTATTACATACATCATTAGATGACTATTTTTACTCTTCTTAGTTAACGTTTCATAACGCTAAATACATTGTATATTGATGATGTTATGGTTTTGCGTGCTACGCACAGTAGGGTGTCTTTCAGTTATACTGGAGACAGACTGATGGTCGAGGTTGTGAGATCGGATATTCAGGTCAAGTAAGATTGTACTGAAATGCGCATAAACTAGAGATTGCTTGGGTGGCAAGTTCATTAGGCACCGCTAGTCATTTTGGGAGACGGATGTACATTGAGCAAAGATAACCTCTTATGCTGAGGTTCTAGGCTAAGTAGGTTAACGTGCCACACACTGGCATAGGCGGACGATAGGAACGTTGCACGTTAGCCTGGCATGCGATCAATTAAGGGGTGGGGACACATTGCAACGCAAGGTAAGTGCATACTCCATGTTAGGATAGGGCGTGCGTCACTAGCAACTAAGACCTATTTTTGTCCGCTCTATTTGTATAGCCTATTGGTGCTCAAAATAAAGTACCTGGTGTGTCTTTTTATTTGAGAAGAGGTAATTCATCTAATGCATAATTGATCAAACTAGAATCTCTAATAAACTCAGTTCATTGATTTCGCATTTAGTGAATTACTGCATAGTTCTTTTCAAGTCGGTGCGTACCACGTATGACTGGTACATAAACCGAGTGATGGTTATCAGCCGGGAGTGAAGTCGCGGCAGAATTAGGAGGGCGTTGATAGGGAGCGTAACGGTGGACTGGAAGGAACCAGGTCTGACGCTCATATGGCGTCTGAAAGGCACGCGCTGTCGCCTCTTATGGCGGAGCTACATATACGAGTTATGGGGTAGGCTACTTTGCGGGCTTGGGTTGACGCGACCTCAAGAACTCTGGTCTGGAGATATCGTGAGTGGTCTTGCGGACAAAGAATGATAAGGTCGTTAGTTGTGCGCTTGAGATGTAGGGAGTCGACCACGACCCAAAGGTCCAAGGGAAAAAGTTCGGCCCAGGCTAGGCAAACAGGAGAGGCGAAGCTACTTAGACCTTGCTCTCGCTTCATGCAGGTGATCGTCTCAATTCATCGAGGCCTAGAGCAATTGGTTAGTCTGAATTCGTTGTACATTTAAGTATTGTTAATTAATATTATGCGTTAACGCTTTTGGGATAACATATAATAGATGTGGAATATGTATCTCTTTGGTGAATTGGTTAGAGTGTTTGAGGTGAACACAGACAGGGAAAAAGGGACGCCCCACACAGTAGCTCCGCTGAACTCTAAGCCAACTGTGATCGGCTTGCCACAACATTTAATTCAAGAGACCATCCCTCACGCATGTCGTGCATAAGCGCGGAATCGCAACGTAACGGTTGAAACGCAGTAATCGTGGGGTTCGGGGCGACAGGCGAAGTGAATGGTAATGAAACTTTTCTTTCTGTTTAATTCTATGCATACCATATTCGCTCTTTACTTCTATTGGTCACGTGGTTCTCTTAGGTACTGCGTCTCCGTGTTGGGACAATTCTCATTTTCCGATGCATTAGAAATTCCATGAAATTGGAGCATAACTTACTACAGAAATATTTTCGGAATGTCTGAGCCTTTTAGAATGCGATACTATATGATATACAGCCCATAATATAATTGACATAACGATATAAATGTGTTATTAGCTTATGCGGCAAACATTGAGACTACCCGGACTTATAGACTAGAAATTCGCTCGACCGATGGAGCTTTAATGGATATCATTTGCATTAATCAAGTTAAGAACGGTGCTCTCTTTATATATATGCCAGTGGGGTGTTGTTTGATGATTAGTTGACACGCAATAGTTAATTTTTGATTTACCATGTCTGATATTTACACATGATAATTTTCCGAGTGGTTGTTTTAGCAAATAATATAATAACTGAAGTAAGGATAAATCACTAATGGACTAAATTGCGAAGTATTATACGTTGTAAATTAGTTGATCTGAAAATATTTTATATGACACGAACCAATTTAGCGCGAAATCCCATTATAACTCACATGGTCAGAATTGTATAACGAACACAAATAGAAATAAGGTTAGGGTTCATGATTAAATATAGAAATATCGAGCAGGAAATTAACGTACCATAACGTTGACGCATTAACGCTCAATATACTACATCACTGATGACGACACAAGAACTTGAGAGTGTTAGTTTTAATACACATATCGGAGAACAGAAAACCTCTGCAAAAAATCTTCGCGCCTATAGAAAATCGCTTATATTTACAGGGCCCATAATTCGACACTTGGTTGGTCCAAGAATATATTCATTACAGTATATGACAGATCGATGAATATAATAAATTCGAAAAATCGACACTAAATAGAAAGAAGAACCTTGGAATGACGGGATAAAAAATTATTTGACAATGGACATTGAACGAAAGAATCGTTAAATAAAGGCTTGGGTAATAAGGGTTGAGAATCTCTAACTGTATAGATTTAGTTCATGGGAACGAACTTTGTAAAATAAACCGTAGAATTTCCTAAGCAAATAAAGTTTGTGATAAAATTGTAAACTCTTATCACGCCCGCATGATACTGCGTAATAGTTCTGAATTCAATTTAGATGTTTGTCAAGTAAGGGTAGTTATTTTAACTTTCTAATTCTGGCGAGTAATCTCAGAAATAAACCTTCGGTTATATGCTATCGCTCTGAATCGAAACAGAGTCGATGCATGCTCTCGGGGTGGATAAATTTTGTAGGACTCATTAGATGAACGAATGGGGTGTATTAGAGTGTTTGAGAGAGGAGGACGATGATAGTAAACTAGGAGACGTGTGGTATGGGATTATTGAATAATTCAGGGGTTGTGAGATACTGTGTATCGGGAATGAAGAGACTGTCGAAAGGCCAGGCCAAGCGTTCATATAATAAAGGCCAAATGGGCTTTGTATCGCGAAACAACGGGGGACAAAACACGCTCATATGCTGTAGGATATTACGTGGGCTCGATGGAGAGCTTATATAACGGGATAGAGTGAAAATCATAATCACTGTAGACAAGAGGCTGTGAGCTGCGTATATGGATTAAAACGCTATGTGAGTTCCATATAGCGTCTATGTTATCTTTGTATTCCATATATAAAAGACGTTGTTACATAGGGATATATAGAATATCTGTTGATGTGATATTAGGCTTTTGCATACACGACCTCTCCAAATTTACATTCTCGGTCGCACTATATGTAAGCTCGTTACTCATTTCCGTATTCTGCCAGCCCTAAGACCCAATTTGCTCTCCAAGCAATCGGGCATGTGTTCTTGTATGTTTTTAACGTATTCCGAATGTCTATACATACATAGAGAAAGGTGCTTTGCAGTGCGAATACAATATTTTTGGTACCATGATGGGAAGTATTTTTTGTGTACTATTTTTAATTATTATTTAGTGTATTGGATAATTTGTTAATTTGCTTGCTAGGGTATAGATATAGATATACGGTTATAACTAATTAAATACGAACAAACAATAGTATGAAACGCCAAAAAAATTGCAATACCAAATATTTTCAAACTGTGCTACCGAAAAATACTAATGGTGTTGGAGTGTCTTAACGTTGTCAATCATACAGAAAAATGAGCTCGTAAGAAAGTGCTTGAAAGTTGTAAGGGAAGTAGTGAGAATAATTATTTGCATGAGATCGAGATACACGCTTTAATAAATAAGGGCAATTTGTAAATTTTTAAAAAATTCGGTCTGTATAATTGGATAAAGAAGATTAGGAAGCTATGAATAGACAATAATTAAAATAAATAAAAGAAAACTGTATATAATACGCTATAGAACACTGACCTCTTTCAATTTATATGTCTGTCCCCATAATTTGGGATTTCTAGATGTGTTGTTTTAACGGAGTTAGTTCGACTCACATCAGACCACGTATATTGATTCAGGCTTACTGTTTGTGAGGTTCAATATAACATCTTTTTCTGGGGATACGACAACAATGATAGCCGAGAGACACTTGCGGTTAATGTTGTGCTTTTGCAATATCATAACGTGTTGAAGATACTGACTCTAGGTTGTGGGGATATAGACATTGCTCTTTTGAAAGGATGATCTACAGGTCCAATAAACGCAAAATGACCTTCTCTACACCAAGTGAGCCCGTGTATAATCAAACATCAATCAGAACTTGGATCCCGCTCAGATCTTATGAGCGAGGGTACTGCAATAAGATTTATAATACGCTATAGCACTTGACTTTCTCCTTCTTTAAGTGAATGGATATTGACTCTATATGCAACATGACATTGTGAATCTATTTTTAACCCTAGTGTTTGTGTGATGTCAAATGGTGGTTTTGTGAGTAGTTATTGAGAGTGTTAGGGCTCTATGGACAAATTACGGCAGGATCACTGCCAAAACACGCAAATGTACCTTTCAAGCGCTTCTGAGCAAACTACCTATTGCATTAATTAGCATTACACGTGTCTTAACCACTGTTTAGCTCCATTCACAGACATGATTCTAGTATATACAAGTTACGCTCTTATAGTAACTGAAAGGACTATAAAATTCATACTGGGACTCATCTGCTTTCGTGATCTTACTTTTAAAAAAGGGTTCTAGATAAATAGGATTATGATGCTGGAGATGGATGAAATTAGTGTCTCTGGTAAACTGAGAGTAATAAATCAAAAAAACAGTGCTCAAAAGATATAGAACCCTATAAGATTCGAAACACGGCCATCCAAAGGGGAATATGCAAATTCGGTTGTGTAGATATGAAAATCTCACAAAGGTTATCCTAATTTCCCAATACAAGTACTGTCGGATTTAAGAAAGATAGAGTGAGAAAAGAATGCAATAGTTAATAGGGGAAACACCAATTTGTGCCCAAGGACCATGATCGAACATGATTGGCCTTTTTCATCGCCTTGGCTGTTTGATAATGTTTTTGTCGTATCATGGGATTGGACAATACCCGTATTGGAGTGTGAATAGGTTTGCAAGCTTTTGGCTCTGGAACGAACAACACAGCCATAATAAAGAAACGCAAAATTGGACTCGCTTTTCCACCCTTGTCGCAATACCGGGTGAGTTCTTTGGGGAGGTATTTGGCGCGTGTGAGCTATATGCCTTACGGGGTCATGGGTCATTTTCACATGAAACATTAGTGATCTATAAGTTGGAGATAAAATTACTGTCGCATATGAATCGGCTTTAATAAGGGTTTGATATAGTAAAAATGGCTACTGAAGGTTGAGATGTACGGTAGCAGAGTGTTATTACAGGCTATGGGAAAATGCGGACCATAAGAAGAAGAACCATGACCATAATTGTATTGGTACCGTGCTATATTACGCCTGAACGGATAGGCTAAACAGAAATACAATAATGATAAGAGACAAATGATCCATCTTTATAGGGAATCAGTATCAGACTTAGTACTCGACTATTTGGTTCTCGATTCAAGGAAGGATGATTACCTCCATGCATTACGATCACATATTTGGTGGAAAAACTCGAAACAACTTAGCTGCTCTATTAATGGATGAATAGCTTACACGCTAGACTACCTTTAGGCTAGCTAAAGGCTTAACTTCACAAACTTCATAGGCTAACTAGCCATGTACGAAAGTGTGAGCTGGTTAGAAGGAATGACTAGAAATAGAAAGAATATATAGAAGCATGATACGTGAGATTGATGGCTTGGTTTTAGTATAGATATAGTATTGTTAATGATTGGGTGTTGTTTCACATTATTGTAGATTCAGTAGTGTCATAATAGGATCAATGTATTAAAATCACGGAAAAGCCTCCAAGGGTTCAGAACAATTGGACCCTTTCAAGCCAATTAGATTTTGTGTGTCTTACATGTCATCAATGACCTACGAAGTTAAGTGGATAAATTTGTACATGGATCGACTTATAAAAGGTTGTAATATGGGTTGAATACGTGAAGTTAGGCTTGAAGATCAAAAAACCGCAAATGACCTTTCACGCCCAAATCGACTTGTCGTGTTTTAACGTATCCATCAAACACTAGAAAGCTTGAGTGTCGATAAAATTTGACTGATCGAGCTTTAAACGCTTGTAATTAGGCTTGAATATGTAGAAGTTGGCTTGAAGAGCTGAAAGTCTACTCCAAGAAAATCATTCGTGCACAGACTTCATGTTTAACCCCCTTTCGCTTCTTTCCATATTTTGTCACAACATAATTCGTAATTTTGGATATTTTGGCTCCTATAAGTCTCGTCTTTGTCGCCTTGATAATCTTCATGGGCCGGGGGTCGTGTCCGCGCTTCTGGAGAGACTAGAACTAGCTTAACCGTTTCCGTGGTATAGAGGAATTTGGACGCACATGATCGACTTACCGCTTTAAAAAGGGTTGTTATAGTTTGATATACGTAGAAGTTAGGCTTGCAAACCTCAGAATCCAATAACTTCATAGAGTGCCAAATAAGTTATGAACCCATCTTATTACACTCACATCAGAGCTCACGTGCCTCGACTGTCGACTGTGTCGTTCATGAAGAGTCATTGTATGTGCAGCAGATGACTCGTTTCTCTGTATCCAATGAATTCTCAATTTTTTTCGAGATAGAGAGTGCCTCTTAAGCACTGGATAAATTACTATTATAGCAACAAAGTGATAGATAACTAAATTAGTTGCTTTAAAAAATGCGACATAATGAATTACCTATTGGATGATTTCTAGGTTTGTGACATCACTCTCTGAAGTGAAAGTTATCAGGGCAACTATTAGAAAACTGGCGCTCCGGACAAATAGAACTATCTCCTCAAAAAGTCATCTTCTCTATGTCTTCCTCACCTCGATAATATGAGACGCCTAGGTCTCCGTAGTGACATTCTTCCTTTCATACGCACTTTGGTCTCTCTTGTCATTCAACTCATGTAATATCCAACATATCTGAGGATATATTGGCACCTACTGATAAGGGACATTAACAGTCTTGTGCACTACTATACTATCTGTATCATGATTCTGGGGGTGACTTTACAAGATAGGCCCAATATGTGAGAGTGTTGATATACTGGTGGATTAGGTGATGATACGAGTCTCTTCTTTGAGGGTTTTTCACATGTCCGCGACCACATAAGACGCCCATGGCCAAAGAATATAATCTTGGTCATGAGTTCCCCTTCTTCTTAGCACTCGGTCTCTCCCCACGCTTACAGTAGTATTCCGATCTTTGTCAATTAGCGCTTCCTCAAGGTGTGATAGCATGTACAAGAGTACTTTAATGCCAACTTTACATCTTTGCAACGCTCCACATTAGACCGCTACTAAAGTTGGAGAACTGTTACAGAAATTTTGTTTGTGTTGGCTGGTGATGATCTCGATGAATTGGGTTATTTGTTAGCCTAGCCATGCTTTAAAAGCTTGGGATAGAGGGATTGTAAATTCTTTATTGTGGATTCGCGCTCTTATATGTAATCTGATACATATTTCTTGACCATTAATTAGAGACCAGGCAGAAAACAATGGCGTCATCCTTTCCTAGTTCGACTCTATCTCCTCGCACGTTGGGATTTTGTATTGGATTGTCAACGTTGCTCTTTGTGTCGTCCTTTTTATTGTACAGTATAAAACATTGGAGTCTTATATTTTTGCGTCATCGCGCAATCTAGCAGTTTAAATAATAGTTTAGTATTTAGCGTTGACAATATACTTGAGACACAATATTAGACTGTTTAATATTAGGGGTAATAAAATTTTATCTTATTTGGTCAGTTTATCGGCTGACTTTTGTTGTATTAAAGGAGTTGTCTGTAGAAATTTACTATACTCATATTACGACATTTCATGGAGGAATAAACAATATATAGAAGGGATCAATAAAGTTTTGCGAGTACAGCACATAACTGGTAATGCGTAAGGTGCGAACGCAAATAGGATTATTTATTTGCACGCGTTCGGGCAATGATTTATAGAAGAGTTAGACAAAAAGAAACAGAAACCGGTGTTTGCATAAGAATCTCAACGTTATTCTGTAAGCTTAGTTTGGATCCTGCGGGTACACATTATTCGGTCGTAATTCCAAATTCGCCTCGCAGCATATTTTTGGATGGGGAAAAACACAATATTGAGGTCGACCGCCTGTAATTGGCAGTCGCCCTATCCTTTAAGGGTGCGAGCAATAATAGTTTTTGAGCTTGTGGTCTTTCACCGCGTTCGCCTAAATCCTAAATTTCAGATTTTTCACTCTCGGTTTTTTTGTGAATGATACTGATACTCTAGTATATTCTACTTCTCTCGACCTACTCTCTAAGTCTCTTCTTCAACTTCAACAAACTCAAAAAACACCCACAGATCAATTCCAGCAACAAATGTTAGAAGCCCTACCATTTGAAAAACCTAATAGTTGCATATAATGTGCGTGATTTGTTTGGAATTAATTCTTCCGGTTGCTGTATTAGTGTATCTTAGTGTTCAACCAACACCATTATATTATCATATTCTTCGTGCGAAGTCGAAGACCCTATTCCTGTTGATGATTCCGTTCTACATTTTCGTTTTGGAAATTATGGGGAGGCAGTACTTTTCACAGGATTGTGCAGGTTGTGTGATGAGGCATAATGCACTGATTGGTGAGCAAAATTTGGTATACCGCATATGAGGTGTCCGTATCTATGTCGCAAGTGCAGAGATAGATATATAGAAGAATTAAGAAGCGTATCGATTAAATTAAAAAGCAAAGATGAGTCGAGGAGGCAAGTAGCTGGCAGCAGGGGAAAAACGAAAGGTAACCGTTGTTTAAATACTTTTTGCGGATAGACTCTCCTCATTTCTTTAAATGGTGTTTCTAAATTTTCGATTGTGTGTTTCTACTGGTGTTGAAATTGGCATTTGTTATATTTTTTGTGATGGTTTTATAATATTGGATATAGCGCAATATGGAATTTTTATTCACAAGTATTCATTAATGAATGTTGTTTGTAACTTGAAAATTATTTTTTATTCCTTTTGTTGTGAATTTGGAGTTGATTGTGTTTTTGCTTTTAATAAAGCAGGGAGGTTAGATTTACCTAGGATGTGTTTGTTTCCTATTGTGTGGTTAGTTGATTTCAGCTTGTTTCGTAATTATCTCTCAATAATTTTCGTTGTGATGTATAGATTTTTTGATAGCTAAGATAATGTTTATATGGTTTAGCTGTATTCATGATGCTCTTGGTTTAGGTCATTTTCGCGTCGGAGCTTGTCGGATGTTGCTATATTCTGAATTGCTGCCAAACGTTTTAACCAGTGGGCGATATACCTGGGACGCACGCGCAATTAGATGCCTGGCCATTTCTCCGTATTTTTTATCTTATTATTTACAGCCGTGAAGTGGAGAGAATTATTGGGGTGTTTACAGTGACAGCATCCTCTACACTGAGCCTGCAGGTACCAATATGTTTGTTCGAGCTTTGGTGTCCTTAGTAGCTCTTAAGCTAGCTTATGCATCTCGATAGAGATAGTTGCTCCTGAGGCAAAGCTTAAGTGGGGTAAAAATTTTGACAGATGATCGAGCTTTAAAAGCTTGTAATAGGTTGCAAGTTTAATGTAGACCAGTTAGGATTGATAAACCCAAAAAAACGTCAAATGACCTTTCACGCCTCCGATTGGATTTGAACGGTGTCTTAATGTGTCATTTTTTTTCAGTATTGCCTCTGTGCGCTGTTGGCACCTGCTGCTGTCTTGGTTACATCTTACAAGAATCATACGAGGCTAGTATTGCTGCGCTCTGGGTCGTGTTTAATTATATAGCGGTTAGTCTGTAATCTAGTATGTGCTATCACCATAAACACTTCAATTTTTTTCTGCAGCTTCTTTAATTCCTTATTCTAATTGTTGGACTTTCCTCTCGCTATCAAATATTAATAATAGTTAAGTAGTATATGTTAATTTTCATTCATTATACAGAGTATTTACGGAGAATTAAAAGAGTTATGGTGTGGAAATAAGCGTACTGATATAGCTGTGCAAATAAAAATAAAAAAACGGTGTTGCCTACTTTAGGCGACCGTGTGTGAAATTTAGATTGATTTGATTCGGTCGGTTAAAAATATATACAGGTTTATTTTCAAGATCTTGGCTGCAATGCTTCAGTTGGTGTTATATCCAATTACCACGCGAAACAATGCTTCCAGAAAATAGCTCATTAGATGTGTGGGAGGGGGGTAATATTTACATTCAATATTATTCGTACATCCAGACCCATTATAATTTCTTGCTATATAGTCGAGAAATGTCGCCTGATAACTCTTTTTTCACGTGAATTTCTCTCAATTTTGTTAGTGTGTTTTGGTCGTAACTCTCTTGGATTTCCATATATAGCGCCGAACATATTTGTATATCGGTTGCTAATTGGATAGTTACGCTGTCCCTATACATCGTTATTAATTTAATATGATCGTGGATAAGTTACGCCTAAAGAATGATAGAAACTTTTAGCGGACGAAGGGGACTGCGACCAACGTTAGCGATGCGCGCTGATTGAATAGAAAAATATCGGCTTTTGGGGGGGGGTTTTTAAAAATATCTTGAGAACCATGGACTACAATGAAAGGTCCTTCATCTAACTCTCAGTCGACCTAATAGTTTGAAAATTATTACGGTGGCTAACAGTGAGGCCTCATCCGGTAAGCGTATCTGGTGTCTCTCTTTATTTATGACTCTTGTTGTGGGTCAGTAACCATTAAAATGACGCCAACATTCACTCAACATCTGTAAATGCCAACGCGTCACGCCGGTAGTGCAGAAAGGTAAAAGTGGCTTTACATATCCGAGGACGAACCGAGGGGCTTTGCCAAACGGAATTTACATTACTAATTCTTACCCGGAAAAAGCGCCTCATTTTGGTAAGATACGTGTATGGGTTCGTGGAAAGGGGGAAGTGGCAAGCATATACTACTCCATAACTCTTCGTTCTTTGTTAAATATGCGAAGGTCAGCCGGCTAAGAGTGATTGGGAAATTTACTGGGCAAACGGAATAATCCGAAGGGACCTTCTACACCATGTGAAAGACTTCACATTTACTTTCTTTAGTACTATCATTGTGCCGACAATAAGGTCACATAGGGTCAGTCGTAGGGACCTTAGGAGCGATCTTAAGTTAACTCAGATTCATTATCTCCCCAAAATGACCAAAAGTGGATTCAGACTCGTAGGTGCCGCGCATAATTTCTCCATGAAGCGTACGATCTGCGCATTCAATCAGCAACACCGAAACTTTAAACGTTTTACCTCCACTGCAAATCATTTAATTCTGCGATAAATATCTCTTTCATAGCTCAATATTTAGATGACTTAGTTTTGTTTTTTTGGTTTTAAACAAAGACTACTTCATTATTCAAGATATTATTAAAATTTCTTCCCCACGTGGTATGTGTTTCCCATTAATTAGCTTTTTTGCCTACGTGAAGTCTCATTACGGTAGGGAGGTAATATTTTGCATCATTTACTTTTTCCCCAAGTAATGAGGTTTAACAAGGTCCAGCCGGGGTTGTAGGGTGTGAGATAGCGATCACATTGTGTGAGGAAGGCAGGCGCTTCAGAAGGGAATTCATCACGTTATTCTTCCTGAAAAGCTCATGGTCCGATTAAGAAGCTACGGTGAGAGGGATAAAGTAATCTCTGAGGAATCAAGAATGCCTATCTTCCGCAGAGTTGCAGTGGAATTGAAATCATTATAGAATGTGAGCATTCTTCTCTTATACAATAGGAAAGACACTATAGGCTAGATATGACCACGTACTGATGGAGTTACCGCTGTGTCTTCCGATTCTACATGTGTATATACCATGGCGCGACTCTACTTCGCGCGGCTATAGGGGTTATTTTAATATATTCATACTTTTGTTTATGCTCTGAAGCGCTCGCTTGCTTGTAGCTGTGATGGAAAAAGTGGTGGTGTGCTCTTAAGTAAAGAAATACAGCAATGGGGCGGGTACCAACGTAAATACATAACCTTTTTGGTTCTGCGACATTCTAGTACTGCAGGTATGGTTTTATTATTTGTATGGATTATGCGAGAAACAAAACCTGTACTTTTTATCATAGGCTATTGTTAGGAGCGAGGACGAAAAAGGGTAACTCGGGGGTTCCGTCAACCGAACGTTCTGCTCTGGATGTGTTGTCGGTGCGTCTGATCAAAGCCAAATCAAATACTTTGTGTGTATTCGTCTTACGAGACTTCGTCTCTTCAGACCAGTAAGTGGGTGGGCTTCCTGTAGCCCTTAATGTTGTCTCCAAATGAGTAATCGATGATGAGCACATTACACGGTTGTGCGTATCTCGATTTGCTTGAAAGACGCAGCGTAACTCGTGAAAGCTTGAAGATATGTGAAGTAATACTCGGAACCATGAGCAAGGTCAATAAAAGGCAAGAGTATTTTCTTTTATTTATATAATTTTTTTAGAATTTTCTTTTTTACTTTAGGAATTTTAATAATTTTATCTGGTGATTTTCATGATTTTTTCTAACAATTTTCTATGATTTTTACAATATTTAACTAAATCAAATACGCAAAATACAAAAGAAAATACACAAAATATCGTAGAAATACGGAAATGTTCTGAGATTTGATCATTTCTTGGAGGAGACGAAGTGTGCGCTCCGATTTCACGACATCAACCGGAATGATCAAGGGAGTCGCTCGCGTATTGGAATATCGAGATCTAATCGTTATATCAGGCGTTTACGCTCACTTTTCAGCGTTTACGCTCAGTTCCATATACGTGCCTATAATACATGCTTTGTTCACTTTCGAGGGGAACTTATTCACACGTTCACGGCGGTTCAATGTCGAACATGATCTGTCTGCCAGAACTAGCTCTCGCTCTATACTCAATCATACCCGATGATGATGAGTTCTCGGCTTCCTTTTGGGTATTGAAGAGCGATATTGAGGGTAACCTTTGAGGTTACTCACCAAAATATTTTCCGATTCTTTCTAATTTTGTTAACACTTTCGAGTTCATTCAACATAATTAAAGATGTAGAAACCCACCTTTTAATCGTTTCATGTAATATGAGGGATTATTTCATCTTTCTGTTTTTTCGTTTTCATTAATTCTTTATCACTTCTCATTTCTCTGTTGTACAATAACGTGGCTTGTCATTCTCTAACGTCTTCTTATGCATTTTGGTATAGCAGCTTTACGAGAGCGCTTTCCTCATCAATACTCAAATGTTTGTTGATTTGTTTAAGCGGATCGTCAAGGGGGCAGTCATTGTATTTATTATTTTTCTTAACAATTTGTTTGTTTGCAGCGAAAACGGTAGGATGATGTATATTTTGTATATGCATAGTTGTATATATGTTTTGTATTGCTTTTTCGTTTTCTCTTTAAATTAAAGACTAAATTATGTGATCACATTAAGAGTCAGATTAATCATAGGACGCTTTTAGGCACTTTTTAATTTTGCACTAATATTCAAAGTGATCAATTTTCTAGGCCTTAGGTAGTTTGTTTGTGCCATAATAGAATCCATTTTTCGTACGTAATTTAAAGGACTAGTGGTGCTAACAAGGTTTGAATATGTAAGTTGTGTGCCTCATAATCGTGTTTAAATGTAATTAAATGAGACGACGAGTAGGCCGCTACATGCGGCGGATTGGGGTAAAGATTCATCGTACATGTCCGAACTCAGGACTGGTTACTGGACTCGGACGTGGGCATTGTTTTGGGACACAAT
This sequence comes from Bassia scoparia, assembly GCA_008642245.1. Classification (NCBI taxonomy): domain Eukaryota; kingdom Viridiplantae; phylum Streptophyta; class Magnoliopsida; order Caryophyllales; family Amaranthaceae; genus Bassia; species Bassia scoparia. The sequence goes on from SNQN01005901.1 coordinate 40,933, forward strand.
CGTTTCGGGCTTCGTGGATAACCTTATAGGACGGTAGGCAGATCCTTCTCGCAACATCTCCCAACGACTCACACTGCAGGGTTGGACCAGCAGGTTACAGTTGGCGGTTCTAAAAAATTGGTTTTTTCCAGATCCATTTAGGAAAGAGTTCTGAAGAAGCTTAGTTAAAGGTTGGAAGGAAGGTTCCTATCACAAGCGGGTCAAGAAGTATTAATCAAATTTGTGGCTCAGGCGATTCCGATATGCAAATGCAATGTTTTTTCCTTTCAGCAAATATTCTCATGGATATTGAGAGATGAGCCAGAATTTCTTTTGAGGTCAAAAAAGAGGAAAGGAGATGGTGTGGATAGGATGGGATAGAATTATATGCTTCGAAGAAGGAGCGTGGGTTGGGGTTCGAAATTTACAAGCTTTTATAAAGCGATGTTAGCTAAATTGTGTTGGCGAATCCTTACTATGCCATATCTTTTGGTTGCAAGGCTTCTTAATGTAAGTATTTTCCCTAACACATCATTCTTAAAGCTACGATAAGTCCGGGGCTAGTTATACATGGAAGTCAATATGTCTATGAGAGATAGTAGCAAAGGTGCTTGAAAATTAATTGGTAATGGTGTTCTTATTGATTATTGGAGAATCTATGGGTTGACTAATTTGCCAATTTCAGAATATTCTCAGTTGCAAGGAGATAGATGAGGGAAAATACTTTGCTCCGAGATTTAATACAGAGGAAATTGGAATTTGAGTTTATTGGATAGTATTTTACGAATGGAA
>SNQN01005902.1:0-15623 GCA_008642245.1 Bassia scoparia
AGAGGTACTATGTGTTGGGATAATTGGGGGTGTCTAGAGCCATGAAAGTCTGGCATATAAAGTTAGAAAAGTGTGGGATGGCGTAATGGCGGATTTATCATTTGAAGGATTGCATGATAGCTCATAGGCTGCTGTTTGTTTTGGAGGAAAACATTTTTCTAGATCACCTTTGCCATTTGCACTTTGGTTTTTTTTTGAAGGGTAGGAAAACCATTTTAACTAAGATGGAAAATTGCTCTTTGAAAAAAGGAAAATAAAACTGGCATGCCATGTTTTTCACTATCCACTCTCTCTCCTCACTCCCGCTTGCTGGTCTTCTTTCTGCATTCTTCCTACTTTCTTTTTATCCGCCATTCTTTCTTTTCTCCCTAGAGTTTTCCCGTAATCAAATAAATAAATGGAAACGTTTTCTTTATAAAATGTACAATCTAGATTTTCATTGAAGAAAAGATTTCCATCAAAATAAACTAGAGTCTGTATCGATAACAACTTATAAACCTTATATTCTGGTATTTTGCCTTGCTAAAGGACTTTAGCTTGTGGGAATTTTAAGGTTCAGTTTAGTTGAGACTCAAACAACACAGAGTAGTTCATAATTCAATCGGCTTTATAAAGCGGAACTTTGAAAAATTTGAAAGACGGTGAGTTTCATATAGGTATAGCCTTAGTGTTGTGTGCGCTTTCAATGTGTTTTTTGTTGGTCCAAATCTGAAAGGGCGTGTTTGGTTACCTTTTTTTTTGGCTAGTAGCTGAAACAAATATGAAGTAACTTCAAGTAAGTTAGAATTTGGTTTTGGGAGATGAATGACCCTTTGCCTTGAGGCTGTGTTAAGTGCATACTTTTTTTTGTGCCCAAAACATTTAATGTTAATTAGTTTCATGTCACCCTCTTCAATCTAGTCCCCTCTTATATGCTTTCCTTTCCATGGTTGAGCGATTGAGCCAAAACAATCTATATAGGTATATTTGTTAAGTACTTCTTGCTTCCTCTTTAGATGTTTCCTTTCCTTCATAATTCGCAATGTTTATACCAAATTCTTCCAAAGTTGTTTTCCGAGTTAGTTCTAATACCAAACCCTGAGTGTGTATATAACACAGATACTTATGCTCATGGTTTTGTTGTTTAGGCACATGTTGTAATGAAAATCTCTGTTTTTTCTTTTTTCTTCTGTGCTTAGTCCCTTTGTATTAAAAATAAAATTAAGTTAATGTAAAGAGCGCTGTTTGTGGACTTTTTTTTGTTTGAGTGATTCCTGAAAGACACACACATGGTTAATTCCGGTTACTTTTGGGTAACTCAAAGTATATTTCAGTCATTTTACTAAAGATAATGACCTCCTTTTTTTTTTTGGTTCTTGTGTAAGATTGGGTGTATATTAACATTGATTTGGGCTTAAATATATATTTATACAGGAGGACTTTGAAAACTTTTGGGTCAGAGTGCGCCATTTGGGAGATTGATTTGGGATATGCTAAGGCTGTTTGTGATCAGGTAAATCAGTTTTCAATTATTCCTTGTCTCCACCAAACCTTTTGCGGAGGACACACTTCTTAAACTATGTTTTTTGGTTTTTGTGTCTCCTCATAGCATTTCTTGCGGAAGGCATTTTTTTTCTAGGTGATGTTCCCTTAGGAGTTCGTCTCTTACTGTGGCTACTCCGGCGCCTTTCGGAACTAAGCGGGAAAAGTGGTTGTTTTCAGGTGAATGTGCTAGATGGGCGGGCTCTTGTGATTCTTAGACCATTCAGCCTGATTGGCGTGGGGGCTCTGAAGCCAACGGAAATCCCGCACGTGGGAGTGGCGTTGGGGTTAAGTGGTTTGGTCGAGTAAGGGGGAGTCCTCTCTTCTATGCTCATACATCTTTAGCACTGGTGCTTAAAAAGGTTATTCACAAAAGGCGCCGAACGTTGGATGCCAAACATAGGCCCCCACGTCCATTCAAGTACCCAGTTCGTGGGTTCGGGAATGTACGGATGAAATCAGTAACTCATCCGCCCGCATGTAGCGGCCTCTACTTCGGTCTCATTTGTAATCCAATAGAGCAACGGTGTATGAGGATAGATTTGAACCCACGACTTACAAATATCGTAACCTTTATTAACGCTACTAGCCTAAACGATTACAAGTGAGTTAACTATTTGTCAGACAGACTTCTACAATGGACAAGGCCGATTCGCTTTTTGAGTTAGTACTTATACAAGGTGCTAGAAACCGTTCGTTTAAGTTTTTTTTGGGCTGTGCTCTCCATTGATAAGTGTTTACCCCAGCCTTTGGACATCTTAACGTAGATAGGACGCATCAATTTCTATTCTCGGGTCTTTGTTAAAGGCAGATTATATATCAATGCTGTTCATAGAAATGTCATAACAAACAGGGTATAAGAACAATGGTTGTAATCATAAAATAATGAAGTACATGTATTCTTTCTCACCTTGTCTCTAAACATACACCAATTGTTTTATAAAACTAAAAAGCCGGATTGGCCTTTGATTGTAATTGCAAATTAAGAACAAGAAAAACTTAGTATTGACAAGATAAGAGATAGATAATTAATAAGGTAGCGGAAAAACGGAATTAAAGCAATAAATATAAATCTACATTATTTACATGAGACGATTCAAAGTCGTGTTTCTACATTGTATATAATTACATTAGAACTCATAAATAAGGTTAATCAAGTAAAAGAAACGTGAAAGAGATATATAGGTGAGTAATCTCCATGAATTAAATACTTTTTTCGCTTGTCTAAAACGAATCGAAAGAAACGCATAAAGACTGTGTTTATGTGTATTGTGAAAAGAATTTTGTGAATATGAGAGAGAGAAATGCAAATTACTGATTGATTGACTAAGTATGCTAGATTCGTATAAGTTGGAAGTCCCCTAGTCGGAGCAAGGTTGTAGTTTATAATCGCGCGGAGGAAGAAATACTGTAGCGTATTAACGGCAAGGTGAGGCGCGTATATACGCTCAAAGGCTGCGTATTAGCAGCTACTTCAGTGTATAACGCCCTCAGCATCCTGCGTTATATACCCTAGAGCGTTATATCGCAGGTGCTTCTGCGATGATATTTTTTTCCAAAAATCTGTAAATATTTAATTCGGAATATATTCTTTGCCATAATTGTCTCGATTTTCTAAAGATTACGGATTATTTCCTAGACGCCCTCCTGTTCGCAAGTAAAGTATATTTTCTAGGAGATCTAGAACATTTCCGCGTGATTTTCTAAATTATTCAGTGTATTTTCTGCGTATTCTGCGTATTGAACATTGCAAAATTCAAATAGAAATCAATAGAAATGAATAGAAAAAAAATTTAAAAATACTGTGCGGATTCAAGAAAAAATGTGACGAACAGATGAAAAACAAAAGGCATGAGAATCGCTCAGCGTACACTGTTTGAAAAACCTTGTTGAGATTATCGGGGAAAAGGGGGAAAAAAAACCGAAATGAAAAATATTTTTGCCTTGATTTGACTTGACTCATAATTTCGAGTGTGACTTCACATATTTCGAGTTCCAATTGCGTATTTTCGAGCTCGAATAATGCGACAAATGTGGTATAACTCATCATTGATTACCATTTGGGAGACATTTTTAGGTTCTACAAGAAGCCCCCACTTGACTGAGTCTGAAGAAGACGATATCTCGTAAGACGAAAGTCAAAGTATTCGATTCGGTGACGGAGAGCAACTCAAAGACTTCTGCACCTGAGTTACCCTTTTCGCTCGGTACTCCCGATGCAAAAAGGTTAGTTTTACCTGTTACGCGCCCCATGCGTGTTGGCCCATTGGAAATTTTTGTTGCGGAGAACTCCAAACCCGAAGAGTGTGCGGAACTTCTTGAGCGGGAGAAGATATCCAAAAACCCGAGGAGATGGCTGACGACTGCTGTAAGCGGGAGAAGTATTCCGAAGACCCGAAAGATGTTTTGCTTGAGATTCTGTAGTTGGGAGAAACCATAACGACCGAAAGAGTGTTGTGCTAGATTTCTGTAGGCGGAGAAATCGAGACCCGAGATGGTTGTGCTGGATTTCTGTAGCGGGGAGAAGATCGTAGACCCGAAAGATTGCTTGTGCTGGATTTCTGTAGCGGGAGAAATCGTGACCGAAAGATGTTTGTGCTGGATTCTGTAGCGGGAGAACTCGTGACCCAAAGTGTGCATATTATGGAATTTCCTGGTGCGGGAGAAAATTGCCAAAACCGTAAGTGCTGTAAGGACGAATGTTGAGTGAAGACGCCGCCCCTTTGACTTGAGGTCCGATTAGAGGACGACCGTGCTCGTAAGACGAAGTCAAGAGTATCGATTTAGGTACCGGTCTGCATGTAAGGGGCCCTAGCCTTGTGTGGAGGTGGTGTCTAAGGTGCAATTTGCAATGTGCACTGAATGTGTTTTTGCAGGATGCATATGCATGATGAAGTTTGTATGCTCAATGCGCGAATGAAGTGCTGAGTTGTTGCAATGGCTATATGTGTATATGCAGTGCTAATTCATTGGATCTAATGCATGTGGTAATATGACCAAAGGAAATTGACAATGGTAAGATGCTTTTGGATTGCTGTGAATGAAATCGTCTCAAGCCCCATTCGTCGAAGAAGCAGATGAGTGCGTGTGATTGCAAGTGAGTCCCCCAACCCATGGGTTGGGTGTGTGGGAATGGCTTAATTTGTGGTGTTGATTGGTTGTGTTTATGTGAGGCCCGCCAGCTTGATCGAGGTTTGGGTCAGATTGGTTGATGGAGTAGAGGTAAGGCTAGTGAATTTTTGGTGGATGTCATGGGGCCTGGCTTTAGCTTTTTGTGTAGTGGGTAATTTGTAAGGGATGAGGTATTTAGGATTTGTCTTGCCAGATATTTGGTTAACTTGAGCTGAATGTCGCATGAGGAGAGAACATGGAGGAAATGCTGGCAATGCGATCGCTTTGAGGAGGATGTTGGATGACTGCTACATGAGAGATATGCCAGAGGCATGTAGTTGAGGAGAGCCCTTCGGTGTATGAAGAAAGGCTAAGAGGTTCAAGAAATGACGAAGGCTAAATATTTGTGACTAAGGGTAATGTAAATGAGGACTGATGTGTTGGCTTACATGATGTGGTGTCTGAGCTCAATCATCGTCGGTGCTACACTAGGAATCTGTTGCTCACTACTTTAAGAAAATCAGACCAACGTGGATGGTGGACTCTCTGATACGTAATTTGAGGTTATTTGGGTCGGTACGGCTCGAGGAAGAGGCTTCCTATCGGTTCTCTTTTGGAGATCAGACCGGTTCGTAGTCTTGCGGATATGGATTTTGGACAATGCTCGTGTGAGAGGTCTGTTTGGTGGTTGTAATGTGAGGCTGTGGTTTTGAGGTTGAAAAAGGCTCTGATGAATCATGAGTGACCCACGGTGCGTAGTGTGGCTTTGAGGACTCTTGCTTTTATTTGATCTTGGCCTTCTGAGCTTAATATTGGATTTGACATTATTGAATTGTGATAACGGCATTGATCGTCTGTGTTTTGGGCTTTTGCCACCATTTTATTCTTCTCTTTTTTTTTTTTTTTGCACATCTTCTTTCCTTACGCGCCGTTTGTGTCGCAAAGGGTATGGGCAGATGTGGGTGATTGATAAGAAAGATAGGTGCTGAATGATAGTGTTATGGCTCAAAGGTTGCAAGGGATTTGATTTGATGTGATGAAGGGAATGGAGGGAAGGTTATGTTGTAGAGCTATGAAAGAAAGGCTCTGTTTGGCAATGTCCATGAAATGTTGAGGTCCGACTTATTAATTTGATTCCATTAAGTTAAGAAGCACATAATATATGTTATGCTAACGAATGAGAAAAACAAGAGAACTTTATTTAACAAAAGAATTTATACAAGAGCTAATTGCAGAAATTTGATCTAAACTAATGACAATAGACCCGAAAGTGGAAAAGAAATGATACATATCTGAGGGAAAGGGACTCTCCGACCGATCCTAAAGCTACAGATCCAACTGACTCATGTGAATTGAAGAAGGTCAATCCTCTATGTCCACCCAATGATAGACCTTTTGCGAATTGGTTAAGGCCTCGATACCTGAGATGATCTTTGTATTTCCGGCTGGAGGCCAGAAATGAAGGTCTTGACCATCTCTCTTCAGTTGGAGCGGAGACTAGGGTGGCAGGCAACTCCTCTCATCTAGTCAGATAGGTGGTTGAACCCCTCCTTCTCTCCCTTTAAGGATTCCAAGCTCTTGAAGATGTTTGGGTCTGAATGTTACCCCTTGTATCTTGCCCCTGAATCGGGGATGAATGTCTTCCCCCAAAGTAGCATTGCTTCATCAGGGATGAAGAAGAACCACTTCTGACATAATCGGTTCCAAGGAAAGGGAAAGACCGATTGAAAAGGCAGAGATCCAATCCTAGTGCCATGGTGGTCTTAAATCCCTTTAATATGGAACGAGGGTCAACAGGTCGGCCTTGAACTTGGGTATGTCTTCGGCGATAGAAATCCCTCGGCAGTTTGGTTGCAAGGTTTGGGGTCAAGAGGAAGGTGGTCTTGGTAAAAGGTGGGTCAATTGCTTTTGGATGCCTTTTCAACAGCTTGTCCAAGAAAGAGCTCAAGGTCAAATCCTTGTCTTAGTTCAACTGTTGAACTTGCTCGGCAAGCTTTTGGAGCTTTTCTTGTGGGAGGGCCATTTGTGGTGTAAGGCTGATGGGTAATGAAGGCTGGAGGAAGCTAGGTTTGGATTGGGCTGAGGGCTCAAACTCTTTGGTCGAGCAAGGGCTAATGAAGGTGGCTCACCCTGTTTCAAAAAATGTAAACCCTTATGAAGCTTCCTTGGGTCCATTTTGTAATATATGAGCAGAATGCTAATGTATGTCCTAATTCCCATGGTCTCTTCCTAGTAATGAATGCAACGTATGCCAAGGCCCTTTCGTTTTTTTGAAATAATTTTTTTTTGCTTTTTTTTTAATTTTTTGTCTTTTTTTTTGAAAGGGCACCAAAATGACCATGGGATTATGATATGTCAATGTGCCTAAGAGATAGGGTCACGCCTAGAGGTCGAGCCTATGTTGGCTGATGGTAAAGTCAATCCTAAGTGAGTCTAAAGTCAACGTCAATAAGGTCAAAGTCTGTGCCTACCTAGTAGTCAAAGGGTCAAGACCTAAGGCAGAGTCTATGTGGACTTCTTAATGGCTAGGGTCAAGACCTAGGGTCAAAGTCTGGTGGACTAAGGTCGAAGTTGAAGGACAAAGTCCTAGTGAACTATGGTCACAGACAAGGTAAGGGTCAACTAAAGTCATTACTATGGGTTCTGAAATCATCATGTGAACTATAAAGATACGCATGGACTATATGAAAGTGTTGTGTAAGGTCAGAACTGTACAATGGACTAGGACATACAATGCACACTAATACAAGACAGCGTGATGAACACGGTAATATGGTCGGTCTAGGGTTAAGTTCAGGAGAGGTACACCCTAAGGGCCAGTGCTGTCCAGTTTCAACCACTTGCCAATAGCGATGCTAATGGCCAAGATGCCCCTATGTTCACACGCCATCAGTAAAACGTGCACACACGGCAATGGGCGGGACTAGGACTTGCCTAGCCATGTCGAAATGTAACCACATGCCACACCAAGGTAGTTATCCCCCTTATGGTAGTCTCGAGCAATAGGAACATGCCCATAGTGAGACCAAGGAGCCTTAAGGCGCGACCTATCGATAACGGTAACATGGAAAATGCAAAATCCAAATAAACGGATGATGTCCATTAGGACTTCAAATCTGTCTCACTTCACCTAACGGTGATGTCCCCGTGAAGTCGTCAAATTGAGTACGTGTGCGCCCCTCCGCGTATACCAGGCGCGGCCGTTGGTACTACATCGAGGTGCTTTGCGTGGGCCTGACGCCACTGGAACCCGCACTGAGTGCTTGGGGTAAGTGTTTGTCGAAGTGAAGCGGGAGCTCGCCAACCTGTGCATAAAACGGTTAATCACAGGACGCACGTACGTTGGTGCCAAAACAATGGCCCCAACGTCCAATCAAGTAACCAGTCGTGGGTTCGGGACATGGTACGGATTGAATCAGCAGAACCCAAATCCGCCCCATTGTCAGCGCCTCTACTCGGTCTCATTGTAATCCATTAAGCACGATTTATTGATGCAACACAAACTACATATTCGTAACCTTATTAGCGCACTAGCCCTAAAGATTACTAGTGAGTTATATTATGTACAAACGAAGACTTCTAAAATGGACAAGGCGATCGCTTTATTGTTAGTCAATATTACAAGGTGCTTAGAAAACCGGTCGTCCATGATTTATCTGACTTAATGTGATACGCATAATTCCGGTCTTGTTTAAGCAATATATACAAGTGTGATAGAATATTGCAAAACAAAACATGAAGAACAATGGTTAGTAATCATAATAATGAATACATGTATCTTCTCACCTTGTCTCTGCAAATACACAAATTGTTAAAAACTAAAAAGTGATTCCTTTGATTGAATTGCTAATTAAGAAAAGAAAAACGTTAGAATTGACAAGATAGAGATAATATAATAAAGGTTAGCGAAAACGAATTAAAAGCATAAATAATAATCCTACATATTTACATGAGAGACGATTCAAAAGTCGGTTTCTAAATTGTATAAATTATTAGAACTCATCATAAGGTTAATCAAGTTAAAAGAAAGTGAAAGAGAATTATAAGTGAGTAATCTCAGAATTAAACCTTGTTTTCGTTGTTCAAAACGAATCGAAAGAACGCAAAAGACTCGTGTTTAGTGTTATTGTGAAAGAATTTTGTGAATGAGAGAGAGAATGAAAATACGTATGTGAATTGACTGAGTAGCCTTAGATCGTAAAGTTGAAGTCCCTCAAAGTCGGAGGCAAGGTGTATTTATAGGCGCGGAGGAAGAACTGAGCGTATATACGCAGGTGAGCTGCGTATATACGCTCAAAGGCTGCGTATATACGCAGCTCACCAGCGTATATACGCTCCTCAGCATCCTGCGTATATATGCTCCTAGGAGCGTATATACGCTCCTCAGCATCCTGCGTAATATACGCTCCTAGGAGCGTATATACGCAGGCTTCTGCGTATAATATTTTCCAAAAATCTGAAATATTTTAATTCGAATAATTCTTTGCCATATGTCTCGATTTACTAAGATACGGATTATTCTAGACGCCTCCTTTCGCAAGAAAGTATATTTCTAGAATTCTAGAACATTCCGCGTATTTTCTAATTATTCATGTATTTCTGCGTATTCTGCGTATTTAAACCATTGCAAATTCATAGAAAATCAGAGAAATCAGAAAATAATTTAAAAAATACTGGCGGATTCAGAAAATGTGACGAACATGATGAAAAACAAAAAGCATGAGAATCGCCAGCGTAACTTGTTTGATAACCTTTGAGATATCGAGAAAACAAGAAAGAAAATATTTTTGCCTTGTATTTGACCTTTGACTCATATTTCGAGTGTGACTTCACATATTCGAGTTCAATTGCGTATTTTCGAGTTCGAATTAATTGCGACATGTGGATAACTTCATCATTGATTACTCATTTGGGGAGACATTTTTAGGTGTCTACACTAGCTAATAAATTTTGACTAAGTCTTGTTAGGTTAGAAGGGGACTTCAAACTTGAGCTTGACTTAGGATGATTGAATGTTTGGAAGATGATTATAATCAGCCTCCTAATCTAGGGCCACAAAAACATATAAATTGGAGTGAAGGATCTATTGTGATTAGCATTATTGCATTAGTGGTGGTGCAACTAGTTAACCTAGATGTATTTGTCAATTGATTATTCACAACTTAAAATTCATAGTTTCTAGTAGTTGTAGTTACTTCAAAATCTCCAAATTTGTTTTCATTTCCCAATCTTACGAGTCCTTATCTTTAAGCACTGAGCCTCCTTGTTGACGACCCGTTCTTACCCTAATTAGTAAAGAGTGAGTTCGGCTATAAATTATGTTTGCTTGGTTGTGTATTGACAGATAGATTCACTACGACCGCCCTAGGCACCCATCAGAGAGATAAAATTACAGTTAGAATGTGAGAGGCGGAATAGGGACAATGATTAAGGAGGAAGAAAGGGGAAAGCAAAGTGGAAATGTTCTTGCAAATGTTCAAAGAGGGACATGGCTTTATCATCTCAAGCACCAGTGTTTGTGGCCTCATCGATATCATGATAATCACCGTCATAATCTTCATCCACATCTGCAGGGTCTTTCCATGTAAAACATGGAAGACAGATCGCTCGTTTGTTTGTGGCCTCATCGATATCATGATAATCACCGTCATAATCTTCATCCACATCTGCAGGGTCTTTCCATGTAAAACATGGAAGACAGATCGCTCGTTCCCAGAGCGATGAAGATGAAGAAGATAAAATCGATTCTGATAACTAGGAAATGGTTAGCAACGATCAAGCTTCCCATCTTCCCCAATTTGTAAAACGTTAGTCTGAACATGGTTTTGGCAAGATTTTTGTTATCTAAGATCTTCAAATGTTATAATTATGTACTAAATATTTTGTCAAAAAAATATTATTTTACAATATTACAAGTGTATTTCTGAAGTTATTATTAATGGAAATATTTTAGTAGAAGTCGGTTTTACTAAAGTAGAGTACATTTACAATTAATTGAATGCCAACTGTGCATTATGACAAGACAAGACCTRTACTCTAATAAAGACGTCATAAAGAAAATGACGATCTTGTAATGATGGTTGCCTAGGATAATACACCAATTTATTGCTTGTTGGTGTTCAAGTAATTAATTTTCCATCAAGTTAAATGTAATTCTTGAAAATCGTGCGTGTATAATTGTAGATTGTCCCAACCAAAGGCATTCCTACCTATATATTCTTATGGCAAATATAAGATAGCCCAAAAATAGTAATATTACAAGGCTATTATTTTAAACTCTAGCTTTAAGAATAAAATTAAAATTTATATAAAGTCACCAATCCTCTATGCTTAAGACAATAATTTGCAAGGACTCAGCGATATCACCCTTGCAAATTAAGGGGGCAATTTTTTACGGATTAAAAATATTCATTTTAACCTTGTTGACCAACATTAATTAAAAGCTTAACCAGAGATTGACCCGAGCCTGATAATATAAGGCCTTTCATGAATTCTTCAGTCTAGCGACAAGAACGTAAGCGCTGGGAAGGATTATTCAGGAAATGGCCTGCGTACTAGAAACGACCCATTAAAGACATGGTGCAACAGAAGGAGGCCCGGAGGGACATTGATGTTTAAACAAGAGATGTGAAGGGAAAAGACTTAGACGAAATCAAATGGAAATAGCGCCAGGTAACCGTCATGGGGAAAATTTTCCATAAACTACTCCACAATCATCATCATCAAGGCCTATAAATAGGCAAAGTCGGATAATCAAACAACAGCATCAAACACATATCTTATCTATGCWTTTAATATTTTCCATAGCCACACTTGGCTTAGTAGCCTATTATAGTGTAGAATTAGCATATCCTAGTTTAGCATAGCTTAGTTTCATCCTCATGGACCATTAGTTTGCTACTATGTTTCTCAATTGTGTAAACATGGAGATAATCATCCTTCCTTGTAATATAGTTGTAGTCTAACTCTATCATTACTATTTATGGAACTCTTTCATTTCTATCCATTTTTGTATGTCCAAAGCTTCAGTTATATTCCTCAATAGGTTCGATTTCCTGTGTTTTTACAATCTTAACTTCTTCTACGACTCTAGGAGCCATTTTTACATTATCAAGGTTATCTATATAATCAATAACCARAGAAACAGCCCCCTACTGAACYWAAAACAAYATTCGACTATTGGCTTGTTGGCGAAGTACAAAATCACCTCAACAAGAGTTTTGTGCTCTCACACAATGGTAAAGACAAATTAAGCTAAAGAATTTTGTGCTCTCTCACATAAAGAGTCTCGTGCTCTCTTAAGGTGGTACCAAGGAGTCTTGTGCTCTCTCACAATGACCAAGACAACGTTAAACTCACAAACACAGATAAAAAGAGTTTTTGTGGTCTCTCACAATGACAACAAAAGAGTGTTCGTGCTCTCTCCCAGTAACAAGTAGAAAGCTTAAACATTGATTTCCTTAGTGAAGACAGGAACGACACAAGCAAAAACAAAAGCATTGACATAACCATCACTCCCTAGCATTCTTCGACGAATGTCAAAAAGGAAATGACAAAGCACCAAATCCCTAGATTAGTAAAGTTACAACAAGATAAATCAACGAAAATCATAAGCAACATCAACACATGGACTAATAGGCAACCATATACAAGGCATCAAACATGAACACATGCAAGCAATTAACAACAACCATAGGTGTAGGTAAAACTAACGCATTAGTTTTGCATGTACCACGTACTTTTGCTTGTGTTTTACGTGACCTTCGTATTTAAAACCTTAGCCAAAGTGGGGGCTTCTGTAGATACYTGCATTTGWCCCTAGCCCAWGATACCCAATGATAAGATACACATCGCAACACATAAGTGTAGATAACTCCATTACCAAAATCATATTAATCAATAAAATATACTATATGGATTTAATTTCATACGCATATACCACAACAAGGAAATCGATTTCGGCCGACCGAACGCACCGACCGATTTTTTTGTTGAATCTAGATTTAATTGAAATAAGTGAAGATTGATGAGGATTCATTGGCTATTTGGAAAATTATCCTATTGATTTGGAGATAAACAGTATATTCAGGATAATTGCTTTCAAATGGTTACATATTTGGAAGGAATTCGACTTGGAAGATAATCTGGAAAACAGTCGGTTGTAATTGTTAGATTAGGCGAATTATGGTAGATTAGATTAGAATTATGGTAGATTAGATTAGTTTGTTAGAATATCTGTTAGTTTGTTAGGATATTTGTTAATTAGTTAGGATATTAGGATAAATATCCTATTTCGTGTGGATTAAAGATATTTTCCAAATTCCGTGTGGATTAGTTGAGTGGTTAGGTTTTGTTAGGATATTTCCGTGTAGATTAGTTTGAGTCGGTTAGTTTGTTAGGTATATTTCAGATTAGTTGTTTAGGATATTTTGATTGTAATTAGTTTTAGATATTTTAGGATAATGTTAGTTAGGATTTTGTGGATAAGATTCCTATCTTTCATAAATATCTTAATTAGTTTTAGTTTACTAGCTTGTATTATAAATGGCCGAAATCTTCAAATAAATTCAGATTATTTGAGTTTTAAAATCCTTCTTTGTTTATTCAGAGAAAACCTTGTGAGTTTTGTGTTTGGTTCCGGAAATTCACTTGATTAGCTACTAGGTTGTTGTCTCTTTTAGGGGCTGGTTCCACTTGGTGAGTTAAGATCCTTCGAGTCTTTTCCAAGATTTTGAAGTTATTTTTATTGTTCAAACACTATTCTCGTTTCAATTCGTTTCTTGGATTTTCTTGGAATTCTTCCTTTAATCCACATCATTTGGTATAAGAGCAACGATTCTTCAGGGAGTCCTATACCGTTTTTGTTGCAATTTCACCAGATTTTTTTTTTCATGGATCCACGTTAGATGATATTATAAGGCTATTGCAATCTACATGCGATCTCAAGCAATCAAAGAGATAGGTTGTATACAGTGGAGGAAATACATAACGTTACACAGGCAAGGTTGATGCCATTGCAGACGTTGGTAAAAAGAAAGATTCAGGATTTATGACGCAATTCAAGAGTTAGATGAGGACGAGAAGAGCGTCCACTAGACATGATGATCTCAAGCATCTACGGTCATAGATGTTTCTGAATTTGATGGTTCTTTGGTATCCTGAACAAGGTACAACATTTGGGTAAGACAACTAGATCGTTTCTTTGATTTTTAAGGCATAATGATGATGTTAATAGTTGCAGGGTGGAATCCTAAGAATGAAGAAGCATGCATTTATGGTTCGACATGTGCAAGCTCAACAGCACAAAACAACAAAACTCTATATGTTATTGGAAGCAATTGAAGGAGGAATCATTTGCGGAATTTGTTCCTAGCCGTTGTATTGTCTAATTTCAAGTTGTCTTCTTGATTCAGGCAACAAATCTATTCGTGAATACTTGCAAGAATTTGAAGACTCACTCTTCTTTGTGAATTGGGAAAAGAGCACAAAAGATGGCACGTTCAAAGAGGAATTGAAGAGGTTATATCTAATAATTGAATCTTGCAACACTTTGTTGATTTGAGGATATGTGTCACAAGGCTGAGAAGGATAGAACGCATTTGGTACACTCATACGGACTACTTTCAAGGGGTTTCAATACACGAATTTCTAGCATTCCTACTTCACTCCCTATTCCGAAGGGGAATCCGACATATTCCAGAGAACCTGATGAGAGATAGACGGAAGTGCTTCAATTGTCCTAGGAGAGCATTTAAGAGGGATTGTCCGACAAGAAAGCTTTGACGATCCAAGATTTTCAAGAAGTGAGCTTTGGACCAGAAATAAAGTTCAAAGAAGCCTTATTCAATACGATCTTGATCAAGAATTGGATTGTTTTCACAAATGAATGCGTCAAATGCTTGTTTAAAAGGCGAATCTTTGCACTCTAATGTAGGGGAGGACGATCTTAGGGGAAAAGCTGTTTCGCCTATTGCATTGTTATGAAAGGGTGTAGTGTCATTGTTGATCGTGGTCTCTCTTCTAATGTGGCGTTCAGGCAACTGAGTGGACAAGTTTGAACTTGGAAAAAGGCACATCCTAACCCTACAAGTTGAGTTGGGTGATGAATTCTTGTGGTTTTGCAGGTTCAACAACAATCTTTTGTTCTTTCACATAGGTCGTAAAAGATAAGATTTTGGTTGATATTTTGCTATGAGTGCTTGTCATCTCTTCTTGGGCCGACCATGGCAGTTTGAATAGGAAGGTGATTCATGATGGATGAGTTATGTGTATACGGTTTCTTTGGATGGAAAGAAGTACAATTGCATCTAGCAGACGAAGCGATCCTAAAGGTTGCCAGCACAAGAAAAAGGTATCTTTTACTCCTAACTCTAAAGATATTTTGTGGAACTTGATGCTGAAAAGAAAGGATATTTCTTGTTGTCAAACATAGCTTAGTTGCTAGTCAATAACGTCTAATAAGCGTTTTACTTGAGTTGTTTGGATGAGTTAAGATGTGTTTCTGATGAGTTGCCTAAGGGATTTACTTTTGAAGGGGTATTGAGCATGCAATCGTTGGTTCCGGAGGCACATCTTCGCGAACAAGCCTGCTTATGGTGATCTAAAGAAGCTAAGAACTTGAAAGAAAATTCAAGATTGATTGATAGGGTCTATGTTGTACGAGAGTATGAGTCCTTGTGCCGTTCCAGCTTTGCTTGGCCAAGAAAGTGGTTCGTGCGTAACTGTGTATTGATTCTAGGGCCGTGAATAACATACTATCAGTATCCGATTTCTATGCCTCGTTTGGAGGATATGTTGGACGAACTCCATGGTGCTATGATTTTTTTCCAGATTGATTTGCGGAGTGGTTACATCAATGAGGATTTGTGCAGGAGATGAATGGAAAACAGGTTTACAAATAAGCAAGGCGTTGTGAGTGGATGGTGTGCTTTGTTTATGCACGCACCTAGTTCGTTCATGCGATTCATGAATGGGTATCGTCCTTTTTGATG
>SNQN01005902.1:26078-41697 GCA_008642245.1 Bassia scoparia
ACATTCACAATTAAGTGTCCTATTTCCTGTAATGGTTTGTCATCATTCAAAACCTAAGGGACTCAACACTAATAGTAAGCAATGCGTGAAGCTGAACCGCATTTGTTTGTTGTCCAACACAAACTTCCATACCTCCCTCGTCGGAACTCCAAACCCTATCTGAAATAACCTCAGAAAAAGAAGGATCATGTTGTTTTGGTACCCAAAATAACCATCTTGCTTCATCTTTGACTTGTCAGCTTTAAAAAATTCATCCTGAACAAGCACGTGGGCARGCATACTCAATTTACACTACACATACAACAATAATCCTATAATCTGCCATTGTTAAATTTTGTTCTAAATCAACTTATACTAAGACTAATCAAAGAGGTGGATAACTTCCAACAGCAAACTAAGAAGGAAAAGCATATGAAACGATGCAGAAATAAGAAACAAATATCTGTGAGCAAATTTGTAAAGTTACAAGTAGGTTGTAGAGAGTGATCACTCAACAGATCAACTTATTTATCACATTACCTCCAATCATAACTTTACTTTTTTCAGTTTCCTCCATTCCCCCATTCTCTTTTTATAAAAAATACTCAATAATTAATTTAATAGCTAACAACATGACATCAATTTTTATACTCCGTACATCATATATATATATATATGTTAATGAAGAATCTTACTTAACCTTGCAGGCCAATTCATAATTATTTAAAGAAAATGGGTTCTGTAATTAAAAAAATTTAAAAATTAAAAACAATAATTGTTGATCGAAATGATTCAATAGCATAGAATTCACCCTCTTGCATCTTTGTCTGTTAGTCCAGTTACCACCCTTCACAATCGTTAAGTACTCCAAACCATTTTGTACTAAATGAAACAATCCATAAGTTTCAAGAAAAGCTACCCTGATCCATGTTATATCAAGCCTAATGCAGAGATAAGACGACAACTTATAGGCTTCCTTAGAGTTGAAAAGGCAAAGCTCTCTTATCTATAATTCTATACTAAGTAACCAATGCAATTACCACGCATCCTAAAGCTCAAAAAATAACAATTATCCTTCTAAATTCTTACTTGTATACAAACTTTCCACTTAGCTAACTACCTCATTAAACAATAATACAAGTCTAGTTTTCATCTTAAAGTGTTGTAATATTGAAAAAAGTATTGGAAAAAAATGTACAGAAAAAGTTAAGCAAACAAAACCACAGTTATAGAAGAAGNATTGTTTTTCTTGATAATAAATTTCATAAAGTGATAATGGATTTGGGAAGCTTGTGTATGTTTCCAGTGCTTACTAATGGATCTGTTGGTTTATGCTTTAGGATTACAACAACAAAGTTTATTTCATGAAGCAGACAGTGGGAAATGCTTGTGGGACTGTTGGACTCCTACATGCTCTTGGGAATGTTACATCTGAGATCAAGCTTCGTGAGTTTCTTTTCTTATAGTTTTGATCTGTAATGGAATAGTGGCTAGCTTTTAATTCAGTTCAGCAATAATTAACAGACAATCATGGACATAACATTATTTTCACWAWTAGATTGGTAAATATCTAATTATACTAAACATGGATTTRCTGTTATAAACTTATAAAGATGCTTGTCCTCTTTGAGAGGTGTTGTAAGGTTAGGCTGCCTGATGGTGTCCTGACGAGTGACAACATAGCTTGAAATCATTGAAAGATTGAGAGTGGATATTAGTTTCTTGTTTTTTTTTTTGTACTGATTCAGAACTTGTAAACTTCATTGAAACTAACAAAGCTCTCACTCCTCCCTTGGCCCCCAATTTTTGATGATAAAATTAGGATTGAATACAAGATTGTTRTTTTTTGAGATAGAGGTGTTTTATAAATTGATTCAAGCTTWWTGTTTACTAATTCCAAGTTCTATTCTGATTTCAGGCTTTTATTTTTCTACTTGCGCTATATATGGATTACCATATGGCCTTATGGTACATGCTCGCCTTTTAGGTAGGTTTTATACAATAATACAAAGTAAAATAAAAAAAATCCTATTTTAACTTTTTAACTAAATCGCAGTATTCATTTAATCAGTTTTGTGTTATAAAAGCCTTGTTTTAACTTTTTAACTGAATTCCCGTATTCATTGTTCAAGTTTGTATTATTACAACTGCTGATTTTATAGTATTGGTCATGCTCGTTCATAATTTTCATCTGAATCTTAGGAACAGAGAACTATGCACTCACTATGCTTCCTGTCACATTTGTACTTATTCAGTCTCCGCTTTTACACCCCTTTAAATGCTTTCCATGGGTTACAAATGATGACTCTCATTGTTTCAGGTTGAATTCCGTACTTTATGTTCATCAACTTGTGTACGATACAGTCGAAATTTCCTTGAAATCTCTGTTACGTAAGTGTGTTGTTTAGTGTATATTTTTTTTTTTATTGTTGTTGTATATCTCATTTGTCTATTTTCTTTCATACTGACATTCATTCTGCCATTCTTTTAACTACAATGCAGATATGCTAACTGTTATATTTACCCCTTTATATGTTTTGTCGATGAATACTAAAGTAAAGTTGCTAATGTTGTTTAATTTTTTATATTGCTTTACTGTGCAGGTCTTCTATCCTAACTTACTTCATGGGCCTGGATACGAGAACGGGAATGGCTTCATCAGAACTCTGTGTTATATTTCTTGTCGAAGGTGACTGTTGATCCCAAATCAGTATGTAAAGAAATATGTATCATGTATAGGATTTCAATCGAGTTACAATGGATAGGAATGGTTCTCATGTAATAGAATTTGCTCCATGACGATAACTTGTATAATTTAATCAAAGTTGCATTATTGGTTCTCAAGTAATAGAATGAGTGACTAGTTGAAACCATTAGCAATGCTGGCCTCATTTATTTTATTTTCCTGGCTATTTTACCGACCGACATTTCGGTCGGTAATCCTCATTCACTCCAATTTATTTGTGAAATTCCTATTTTACCGACCGAATTTCGGTCGGTAATACCGACCGATTTTACATTCGGACGGTAAAATAGGACTCCCCCTTTAATTTTGGGGGGAAAATAAGTTTTACCGACCGAAAATTTGGTCGGTAAAACTTATTTTCCCTCCATTTTTTGGTAGTCGAAACTCAGTCAGTACTTCGGCGGATGGTAATAGTGCTCACCGGCGGGGACCGAAATTTGGTCGGCTTGTATAAATTTTTTTTTAACCGACGATGCATGGAAATGCCGACCTGAGGTCACGCGGATATCTCGATTTTCGGTCGGTAACGACATCTTTACTCTATCGCGACTCGGGTTTTTCTGGTCGGCTTCCCTGACCTCTCACGGTCGGATCTCGTTGTCATCCTGAAATTGTTTTTTTCTGTAGTGAACAAAAGGCATAGAAAATCATGTGAAATAGGTGAGCGAGAGAGAATATTGGGCGGTACTTTACCTTATTTTTAGGCGCCCATAATATACCGCCCAACAATTTTCCCCTCACGCTGATACCTTGATATAAAATAAGAGCGTACTATCCCAAGATTAATGGATTTTGACAATTAACACTTTTAAGCTTCTTACACTCGTGTTATACTCTCTCTCTCTCTCTCTCTATCCCTCTCCCTCACTCTCACTCTTCTCCTTCCGAAAAGTTCTCTCCTCTCTCTCTCTATGATATGCATGCTGTTGAGTGGTTTTGATTAGTTTTCTCCACCGGATCCTTGTTCTCATCATCTGTCCTCTTTTTGGATCTAGATTTTGGTCGGTCGCTGATTGTGCAGCTCCACTACGGAGCTTTCAGTTATCGTCCTGTCTGTCTCAAAACACTCTCGTCAAATTTAATAACAACGAAGCATCAATTAGAGACAGAATAGAGCAGGCAAGTTCGGTTAAAGGCATCTTTTGAGTTTCATAGAGGGTTCTTAAGGGTTTGACAGCTTCGCTCGCCTTAAGATTTTACGGGAAATATCTGCGATGCGCGCATATGAGCACGATCGAAGGTTTACAGTGATTTTACGCGCACAACAAGTCTCCATTCTAACACCGTTTTATGATTGCATGCTCTCTTGGGTTTTTTCTAAGACAATCTCCATATATAGACTTTGATTATTAACGGTACATGTAATTTTATTATGTGACCAATCCGGATAATTTTGTATGAGGGCTTTTGGAACGGTCGCGCGCGTGACCCTTCCATTATGTGTGAGAAATTAGCGTGGAATGAGGATGACAATCTTGTAATTAAGCAAACTTGGTTGTTAGATCTCTAGAAGATAGAAAGAGTATTAAGGGGAGAAAATCCCTAATTTTTGTAATATATTGACGGGTCCTTCTTATTTGCTGACAATTTCGGTACTATACAAGTTTTATAGTCGGAATGCATTAATAGTTGACGGTAGGGCTAACGAGTCAACCACTGGTAATGATATACCTGTGCGAAGCCACTAACGCTCGTATTGGGCGCTTGTTGGTCAATAGAATTGTATGTTGTCTAGTCATAATACTAATGTGCGAAGTATGAGTCCAGATTCATCCAATTCTTTTGGGTAATTAATTGTCTGTCCTATAAAGGTTATTGTCCATCTGGATCAGCGATCTCCGAGTTACACGTCGGTGCCTAATATAATTAATTACGTGTCTTCCACCATATGTTATTATACTTTTGATTATTGTTCTTTAATTGTGTTTATGGGTATTTTATATAATTGCTTTTAATTGTTTCTACACTTTGATTATGTCTTGTCCTCCGCAATCACTCCAGTAAGCATCTCCATTTATGGTTAATTTAATTTATCAGGTAGCTGATAGGTGGTATTGCGGGGACCTATAGATTACGTTCTAGAGCGAATATCATGGAATCGTGTAGACACTAATTGGCCCCAGCATATGATGATTGGATGTAGTCTATAATTGGGGTCTAACTTGACTACTTCGTGCAATTCAATGGCGTTGGTTTTTGAATCGTAACCATCTTACCTAATTAGATGTCGTATTTATTCTCATTCATCAACGGCTTATTGAATGCACTCACGCTCACCATTTAAATTTTTAGCACCTTAGAAGCGTACTAACAATTCCTTACGATAAGATGTGAGTCCCTAAGTGCGCCCGAGCGTTAATTTTTGACAAATCTATATTATACTTGAATTAGTCACAGGTCAATCTCAAACAAAGACTCTTCATGACGCATATAGACTGTAGAAACAAAGCAGGATCACATCATAATAAACGAATCTGATCGTCTCCTAGGTCCAGAAGTTACTATTGAGTGTGACGTCGATTATATGTAACAAGGAGTAAATTGTCCCTTAATGGTAATCAAAAATTGATTCGAGAGAGCTTTGATCCTATCTGTGATCGTTTATGCCATGTATGAATGATTGATGCCAATTTGCGTCAGTCTCATGATTATCTTGAACTCTGTACTAATATGTGATAGATAAACCATAGCTTCCTGCAAATTTTCATTTTTATCACTATAGGTTATTGTGTTAATTTTAATTGCTTGTAACTGTTTAAATATTCGTTATGTCATAGAGTCTCCTAAGCAGTTGTTAGTTATATAGAATTATGATAACTACACACAAACCAACTTTATCTCTTAGTTAGGTAAACATGAAATATTAGAATTTACTAAGGTTTTATGTTTATTCAAAGTTAGTCAGTAGTAGTTCATTGAAATTTATCCTGTGTGGAATACGATATCGTTAACTTGAGGTTACCACTCCTTACTAGCTCATGCTTGTCTACTGGCTAAAGATACATCTTCAAAATATCGGTATGAAAGGGTATTAAAAACTATATTCAATTTAGAATGAGTAGGTTATCGCTGGACATAGCGACCCTAGGAAGATTAGGCTGAATTAGAAAGAGTAGAGCAAGTTACAATATAACGTATAACGCTAGCTCGTTTAGTAGTGATGACCTCATATATAAACGTTGCGATTATGTCAATTTGGACTCTTGATTTTTGATTAAATTGGTTGGAACAAAGAAGGTGGTGATGAGCATATCGAATCTTGTTAATATTCTAAATGTTTCTATACGAAGAGAGATCATTTTGAAAAATAATCTGATCTGAAGCACAATACCACAATCGCTCCACGCCATATTGTACATGAAGGATCCACTATAAAAGTCGATTTCTACATTGTGTAATCTGATATTGAGAGAATTATTGATGAGTCGGGTGTCCATGGGGTGCTAAAGTACAATAATGATTTCATATATGATGCAGAGGGTAAACTAGCCATACGCACACAGATAGAGTAGGTTTGTGTAGTCACAATGAAACTTTTGCCGGAAAGGCTCTATAAAGTCTTGTAGTTTTGCATATGATGCACTGCCAGAAGTAGACATTCTCCCTTGTTAATCGCACTTTTGCGTTGAAGTGGTCATATCGATAACAGGAATCAGGAAATGCTTAAAGTACCAAATAATTGTAAATATGTTGTTCATTTAGAAGTGTCATTCCGTTAGAGTGGTGAGAGTGTGATCACCCCGACAGCAAGTTTAAGGGACGTGTAAGTTGAATATAGCGTGGTGTCGGTCTGTGCCGGTCTCTGAAATGAGCAAAGGCACGTATTTATAGCACGAGGAGGAGAAATCGAGCGTAGATATACGCAGAGGACCGGCGTATATACGCTCAAAGGAAGCGTATACGTTACGAAGGTGGACCCTGCATATTATTATTTGCAGCTATTTGCCCCATGCGTATGATACCAGGCCTTTGCCTCGATTATGATAACGGCTTCAATTAATTCCTCCCCAGTCGCGTGAATTGTTGCGATTAATCCTGCCGTTCGGTTATTTCGGCTGATGGATTTGCCTTGATTAAGTGCCTTTGAATTCGAAACTAGCACCAAGACAACCCTTGCTTGAATCCCCAAGGCAAGGAGTTGCTATGAGTGTTCTGAAGGTTGGCACATGATATGATCGCGGATGGAGTAATATTTAGATTAGTGTATTACTTGTAGTTTTTTGTATTTTTCTGCTGTATGAAAAACTTCACTATGAAATTCATTAGAAGAATTGATATAGAAATAAATCGAAAAATAATTATCTAAAAATAGCTGGTGAGCTAATATTAGTAAATATGTGTATGAGTCGATTGAAGTGATAAGTAAGAAAATCAAGAGAATCACGCAGTATAAATTATTTAAGAAAAACCCCTAAATAACATTTGAAAAGAACAACCTAACAAAAAAGAAAAAAAATTAAAATAAATAAAAAGAAACAATTTTTTGCCGTTTGCACCCTTTATTTGTCCTTTTGCTCAAGCTAAGTATTCCGGTAGTCATGAACCTGACGTATTTTCCAACTTTTGTCGAACTGTTCTCACAAATGAGCGCGTGAGTTCTTTTTAAGTCGACCAAAACTAAAATCTGCTTCCGAGACGCCGCGTATGATTCATGAATCCACTTGAGATGAATCTCTTTTTGGGGAGATCCACTTTTTAGTAAGATCTGAAGAGACCAGAAGCCTGACTACTAAATATTAATCAATCCTAGGCAAACCTTTCGTTTTCGCACCGAGTGCTTGGCATGCTTGACATTACCTTATATTATCATGCCTGTTGAAAGGTTCCCTTAAGTTTTGAAATGTGACAAACCATTACAAGGAAACAGAGATACTTAATTATGAATATAGTTGTTGCTTTGGGGAACCACTATTTAGGATACTTTTTTACCCACCACGACATTTAATATTTATATGTGTATACTATTGAAACTAACTTTTGTTTAACAACGGACAACCGTTAAAGCTGATGTGTCTCACCATATAGAAAACTATTGGTTCTTCATCCTGCATTATGGCTAGTACCACGTAACAAGTAGAACGTGAGTGACGCAATAGAGGGTTCTCCACATAACATTTTGTAGTGATCATGCTTGCTAGGTTGTTGTTCTCCAGCCTTGAGAGTAGAATATAATTGACGCTCGAGCTCACGCGAGTACGGATCTTCCTAAACTTTTCATTTTTTTGGGACGTGTTATAATACAACTTCATTTTGGGTTGTACACCATGGATGGCAAGGAATAATATTGAGGGCGGATTGATCCAAGACTTCTAGGATAGTGTTTGAAGTCTCCAGTGTAATCCGAAGTACATTGCGCCAGAAAGAAGTATGTCTTGGATAATTCCCCGGCATATAAAATTGAAGTATATCAATAGAGGGATAGCCAATTCTTGGACATAACGTAAGTGTTGTTGAATGATTAATGAAGAATGAATGAAATGCTTTTATGTTTTAAAAAATCTAGGAATTCATCGTAATCACCATGCTCTTGCATAGATTGGTGATTAATAATGTGTACGATTTTAAAGTGTCTTTTTCTTATTATTGAAGGTGGTTTGTCACATGAGGTAGTATGGTAACGTCGCGAATGCTATTTGCTTTCCGTTTGCGAGATTATGAACTAAGGGAATTTGAGCGACACTAAACAAAGGTGTGGAAGTATCAGATTCCAATTTGGCGAGATAACGAGCTGAGCTTTCAATTTGAATAAGAGTGAGAACTCTGCAATTGGCAAGATGCTTCGTGTGCGAAACAGCACGAGCCGCGTTTACGTTAGGATATATCGGAGAATATGGTCTATGTCCGGTGTACTTCATTTCGGAAATAATTGAGTTGTGATTGTTCATATGCCTTTCGAAAAGGTAAGGTAAATTTGATATTTAGAAGAGAGTAAAGAACTTTTTCGCTGTCGTAACCAATAGTCCAATCGTTTTGCAGCTGGGACAACTATAGGATAAGAAGCAATTATATGAATATAAGTTTTTTAAGCCAATTATAACCTTAATGAGGAGTTAGGAGACAATACCACCAATATATCCCCCATTCGCTTTTGTTAGACGTTAAGTTTGATTCCTTACAAAACAGATTAAAGTCGAACAGGAAATGACACTACCTTGTATCCACACACTCAAAATGTCTACGATCCTTTGTTCTTTAGATCTCGGGTAACGTCACAGGTTTGATACGAATTAACTTAGTTATGACGGAATCCTAGAAAGGTCGTTATGCGTTCTATAACGAAAAGATATCTAGGGCATATGAGTGTGCTCCACATTTGATGGGTGAGATTAACTATCATGTACTTTATACTTAATACCCATTACACTCTCGCCACTACTCACCACCTTTTTCTGCATCTTCAAAGGAACGGATGTCAACAAGAGTCCTTTTGTTAAATAAAATAATTTGTCTGAAAGAATTAGAGATCTTCTTACCATACTCACATATTTAGCAGCACTACAGATACTTCGTCTAAGAATATGTCAACTGTCTCTAGGAGTCCAGCAGACTCACGTAATGGATGCACTTCGAGAATTAGTCTTGCTAGGAAATTAGAGATGAGCTGTTCTCATTAATCTCTACTCCCTAGCTTTTAAGAAGTAATATTCTTAGAATTGAAAAAGAGGAGAAGCTTGTTGTGTTGAGTTATGTCAGTAAAGCAATTCAAACGGAACTTCCAGGAAGGAGGGGTCAAAATATGTATAGTGGCGTCGAGAGATGTGAGGCTAATTGAGTAGCCAGATTAAAACTAATTGGACTGTACGAGTGCATGAGCTTACCAGTCGAACTGGTGCATCACATGTTCTGATAGAGTTTGTGCGTGGTTGTGCTGGTTGTCTTTTTCCTCTTGAAGAGTATTTTTGAGGGTAGAGGGAATACACACGAGCTGCGACTGTGTGGGTATACTCATTTGTGGTGTTATCTGCACGGCAAGTGTAGAATGGAGATGTACAAAGTATAAAAGAAATCATACAAGGAGGCAGTTTCCCGTTGATGTCGAACATCTAAAGACGAAACATAGATTTTCTTATGGTGGAGTAACAGGATACCGTACGCTCCGCTGAGTGTATGAGGAGTGAGATAACACTGGGGTGCTTGTGAAATTAGTAGATTTGTGTGATTCCATTATTATATCGTTCGTTTACCTTACTTATTGATGTGTAAACTAATATGGAATATTTTGTTCACAAGATGTATAAAATAGCAGGATCATGTTATTTAGTTTACATATGTTTTCGTTGACGTCCACAGCATGGCTCTAAACTACGCTGCTGGGAATAGAATATGTTAGTCGTAGTTTAGTGAGGTTGAATACTCATCCGTCAGACTTGCCGTAGTAAGAGAACTTGTCCGACGCAGGATGTAGCGGGTTAAGGACAGCTAACAAAGGGGAGGGAGGAAGTTTGTAAAACTCTGGACTATTTCATCTGATTTCGTTTAATGGGGCAATGTTACAACGAAGAAAAAAGCGGGAATTCTCACTACGGCAACACTTCGTTGTCGTTTTACACTACCATCATAGTTTATCGAGTCTCAGGATGCAGGGAACTCTCCTACTCCTTTCAAGCACCTTCAACAACTTCTTTCGAAAAGATGAGGCTTCTCAGACACTTATAGGACACAATTAGTTGCGTGATGAAACCACTAGCAAAGTAATCAAGCTTTCTTAAGTATACGAAATGTGTAAGTACAAGTAATTTTTGTCTCATGCTCTCTTGGGATATGTCATCTTTTAGTTCAAATTTCTGAATTTTAGTCGATAATCTATAAAACTCGATTTGAACATCCTCACAACCATTCGAGGTTTCCTAAATTAAACATACTAACAAATGGATCACATCATAAAATCTAGCCGATTTTATTAATTTATAGATGCGTTGAGCTTCCCGGTAAGTGACAGTGCACTTAAGGTCTATAATAATCCTTTAGGAAGAGAGATATCGAGGGAAACTAGATTATTATGGTCACAAACCGATCTAGATGCCTCTGAGAAGCTTATAATGTAGCTAAGAGCTCTTGAGGTGCACACCCACCGACCAAAAAATATCCTTATTTTAACTGAAATAATATGCAAACCAACTTTTATATGTTATAGGCATATTATTATTAAGCAATGCATATTGATAATTGCAAATGGAAAAACAATAGTAAATATATGCTTAGAATACGGGACTACTTATACTGTTAAAGATCGCAAAAAGTGCGTGCATTATGAACCCGTTCCTCACAAGAACTATTCATGAATCATTGACGACCATAAAACAATTAATCGAGGTAGTTACACCGTCGACAAAGACCCACAGTTGCCTATTACTTCTTATAGGTGTTCTTGCGTCGCATAATGATCATTAGAAAAGGAAGATGTAATGGTGAACAACTCGGTTGGTATGTGGCGGTCCCCATATCATGCTTATCAAAGTCAGAATTTCAATATAAGACATATAAGACAAGCACATAGTATATCTTTCGTATGTAGAGTTACCAATAATGCTCGAAGTAAAGACTCGCAGCCAGTGGTGGTGGCTAACAACGAGTATTTGCATATTTAGAACCCAAATGTTCCTCATACTTTGTTGTACAAAGCGCTATTTCGATTTGAGTATCCAACCTTAATTCCATCCCATCTAACCCATAATGCCGTTACCCCATTTTATTGGCTATGATGTCAGGGTCAAGCATTAGAGGCAATACTAATGTATTCGTTCCTACGAGAAAACGTGGCTTCTATTGTATCTCCAGTGTATGAGGATGTAACGCTAATCGTACGTCATATGACTTGAGAATTTGCTATTTGTTTAAGTACAAAATATCACTCCCTCTTCACTACTAATCATATTATTTCGCGAAAGACTCCAAATACTCCCTCATCCCCCGTAGTTTGCTTTATGACTAACTAGTATTACAACTCACCTATTTGCTACCCCAAATAAACATACCTCATTTAAACGAGTAATCGAGATCAAATGAGACGCCTAAATGAAAAGCACGCCGACATCAATCAATTAGGTCTCATTGTTTGGAGTTCTTAGTTCTCTTACTGGAATGGCGTTAACGTTGCTCACCAAGCCAAGATACTCGTTTGCTTAGACTAATTTCACGAAAGTTGGAACAGAGACTTTTCCCAGGAGTTGCCTTTTTTCCAAATTCTTGGTAAACTTATGTCTTAGCCCTCCGCACTATCTTAGTAAGATGAAAAATCATTTTCTTGTTGGATGTGATAGATAGTACTCGTATCGTATCCTTTGCAGGCATGTCTTCAATAAACACTTTTAATTATTTCAACGACACACCACCCCTCTGCATTATCAAGACTATAAACTTCCCGCTTAGTGTTTTTGCATACCGCATACCAGGTATTATCATTATCAGATAGTTTCAAAAAACTCATCGCTTTTCTTAGCGACGTAGTGCATAATGTATAGGATCACCAAAGTGTTGCTGTGAGTCTCACCCCCATGTCAAGGGGACGTAGTTGTTTGTCGTTTGTGTGAGACAGATGATCTTAGCATATTAAATGTTATGAGCCCTTGCCCTAACCAATTGACATCAGAAAAGAATTTGGGATCTGTTTGTCCACAGATATAACAGGTCTTCTTTTTAAGACACCATATGACTAAGTTCCTTTTACTTTATTATAACTCAATACTTTGTGTCCTTTTATTTTTCGCATTTGTTGGATCTCTAGAAGACTATGATGTTTCTGGGAATTTAAATAGAACACTTCATGCACTATGATGGCTTCAAATGAAAAAGCAGAATAGTAGGGAGGCCCCTAAGTATCTATCAAATAATAATCCCGAAGCAATTTATATATATCGGAAGAGTCGTCGAAGAAGAGAGTAAGTAGTTCGAATACCAGTGAGTCTTTCGAAGAGCAACAACTTTGAGTGGACAAGGGAGAGAGAGGGAGCACCTGTTTGGGGCTTGAAAATGCTATGCTTTCCTGTCTCCCTACCAATTGTACAAACCACTTTTACAGGAGGACCAATCTCGGGTCTCCCATTAGGACTAACTATAACCTCGTGAGACGCTTGGACTATTTTTACAAACGACCAAGCTGACAGAACTACTCCTTAAACCATTTGTGCGTCCCTACGGCCACTATAGGTTGCAATTTGTCTTTTCTGTATGACACTTGCTCCTTCTTGGAGTAGTCTTTTACCTTTTCATACTGTTTGCCTTTTTGTGCGTTAATCGTGAAACTAAACCTTTCTTTTGTTCGAGCTCCCATGCATAGGTTAGAGCAAGCATGGGGATAGCACACGCCTAGCGGTATTAGCGCAGCCACCTAATCCGAGTTCAAAAAGTCTCTTCAACATCAGCAAAGAATTTTGGTGATGTGGACGTTTTTGTTTCACGCACTCACGACACCATTTGTATATTGTGTTGAGAGGGGCTTCTCGTTTCTTGTATCTGGTTCTTCAATTAGACTTCCTCAATATCTTGCCTCACCTCTTGATACGTACTCTTGATCAGTAATTCCCCATCGACTTATAGGTTCTTTCGTGGCCAGGGACAATTTTACAGGAGAAAGGAGAGTTCTAAGCAACAGGCTATGTACTCGATCCTTTTGCTGCTGAGATCGAGCACGAACTTGTCCACTTCATGCCTCCTGAGCGGTAGGGTCCAAGGTGAATTATACAGCGCTATTCACTCAAGTCCAAAGGTCTCATAAGGCAAAAGTTAAAGGAGATGGCTAGTTTAAACGCGGAGGTTACCGTCTAATAGTCCATAAACCATCTATGTCAAAAGTGGAGTAACAGCAATTTTGTAGATGTGTAGCTTCAATCCCATATGCGTCACTAGCGACCTCTCTTAAAAGAAGCGCGCTCCTTGAGTCGATTTGTAATGAATAAGGCTGTGAGGTCCAACTCCGGCGTTAGTGAGCAGAGCAGCTACTGACAATGCGAGTCCAGGAAAGTTGACTTTGGAGTAGCATTTCTGTATCGCGGTAGTCAAACAGGTCAGAAAATGTCCCCCTCTTCTAAAAGTCGGCAATAAGCACCGCAAGGATCTACCTTTAGCATTGCTAACGTGTATAGATTATGGTCTTATCTCCCCCATTCTCTCTTGCTATCTTGAATGGTTTTTGGCCTTTTAAGGCCGTCTCTTTGTACTAATTTGTTTGTTTCATGTTTAAGTGAGTTTCAGGTTTCTTTCATCTCTGATTTGTGGGTATATGGTGAGGTCTCTTGGATACTCATTTTCGAGCAACTGTATACGGATTGGCATAGTGTGAAATAGGAGTAAGGAAGGAGACAAAAAATAGAGTCAAACGATTAGTGTTGTGCCATACGCTACGATAGGAGATATTGCTGCCGTTAGCCAGAGCATCGATTTTGAAACGACATAGTCTTCACTCCAATAATGACCTTATCGAAAAACCATAGTGTGTCTCGATCAGAAACTATGGTCTCAATGTTCAGGAAATCAGCTTTGCGTTAGACGTCAGAGACTTGGAAACCGCAATTTCCCAACTGATGGAAACAAGAATTCTACTGAGATGCCAATATGTGAGAATTATTGAGTAAGGTCTTGCCTCCCACACCGCATTATTTGGACCACCAGTGCCGAGTAGGCCTTCTTCGCATAGCATTCTTATCGCTATGTTGTATTTGATGGCACACGAGCTGAAGGCAGAATGAGTCGTCGCCATCCTTCCGAAACGCAGAATCATTTTGCAGTATTCGAGCGCAACCCGAGTCGTCTAATCATACCACTTCATGTTAAATCACCTATGAATTGAGTTCCAGTACCGATCGTGACCTCTTTTTTGAGTTCGTGAGCGTTAAAGCCATCAATACGAATGTGTCCATTATTTAATATTCTGCACACACATTCTATTCCCAAGTGGCGTTTCTGTCCCGGGGCAAGTGAGGGGGTTATAATGTGTTAAGTATGATGTGACAAGAATCACTCTCTTTTTGATATATAAAGCAGCCATCTTTTGCCCTTTGACAAGTAGAGCACGAAATGACCACGATGATGGACAGTAGCCAACATCTTAGGAAGCACAGCTTTGTTCATAAATCGAGCTTTATGTGTTAATGATTAGTATCGGGCATAAGGTGAAGTTATTTTTTCTGGAATTTAAGGGATAAAACCTAACAAGTAAAATTCTGTTATCATAATCTTTAATCTTCTTTCAGTTCTCACACGATAAATCCTCAATCCATTCAAGGGAGGAGAAATCACCCGTGCCCATTAGGTATTATCATTGTGGAAACAACAAAAGCATTCCGCTTGAACATTGGGATCATTTTTAGGTACAATAATAGAGACAATCAATCATCATAATTTCCCTTAAAAAAATGAAAATCATTTTGTAAGGTCATGAAAATCATATAATCACAGAACAATCCTCATTGTGGACAACACAATCAATTCTTTGGATAAGTTATTTTCTTTCTTTAAATTTGTTTTCTCAATATGCCTTGTTAATATAGTTTATGACTTTGATTATTGTTTTGTAAATTATTTTAGGTATCTTTGATTATACTTATCCTAATTATATTCTAGCGTTTATTATTGCTTTCTAATTATTCTTTACTATTGATTATTGGTCTTTCCAAATTGACAAATCTCATGTTTAATTTAATTATGAGGCGAGTAGTCTAATTTCTAGAGCGAAATTGGGGATACCTAATAGCAAATGAGAATTAGAACCTTAGATTAATCTCAGAGAATGTATGATTCAATTCCATTTGATCGGCTCATGCGCTTTTTATCTTATGCAATAGATTTCACCTAAATTAGATTTGTTATTCATAGTTTGTTAATCAATTTCGTTCTAGGGCCCTGACGTCTAACTATGAATGCCTAAAATATAATTTGATTTCGGATCACACTACCAAT
>SNQN01005903.1:798-17198 GCA_008642245.1 Bassia scoparia
ACATTTTTTTATATTCAGTTAGCCATATTAGGCATATCTTAATAGATATTGCGACATTCATTAGGTTGGCAAGTTGAGTTTAGTTATACAGAGAACTTAGATTTCTCACAGAGCTTGTATGACAAGGCCGCGCTACTGGCGCTAGAGGATCTCTAATCGATGAGATATAGGCACATTAAATAGTGCTCTCAATGGTAAATTAAGGCGGATTCTAGCTGCAGTGATGTGTTGCTCTACACTATGGTAGCTTTATAGACATGAGACGTACGGTGTAGTGTCGAAGGTGTGAGGGCTAGCATTCTCATGATAACCTCTCTCAACCAACATCCAATTAGGGTCTAACTACCTTTGGCTGGAACTTGGATTTCATTCGCATTCACGTTTTCAGCAGGAGCAAAGTGTTTATCAAGTAATGTTGCTTGTAGCTACATATTATACATCTATAAGGGGTGGTACACTTGGAGAAATAGGTTAGCATTAGACTTTATATACTGTCTCCCTGTCGCTTCAGGGCTCTATTTATAGGCGACAGCAACTTGGCTTAAAATCACGTCTCACTACAAAAATTTAAGGGAACTCTGTAGGATCTCTGTTAGCTCGGTTTTTGGTACGCAATTTGTTCATGAGAAGGGGGGTTCGGCAATATGAGGTATGGGAGCACTTGGGCGTAATGATCGCTCACAATATTTCCTCTCTCTAGGGAATTTTGACTACGGGACCTCTAAATTGCGGATTGGCAGGAGATTTTCGAATGTCTCTAGTGCTACTCTTCATTTGGTGCGTGGTACGCTGGCGGTCTGTAGTACTGAAGCTCTCTGACTGCCATCGTCTCCCACCAGCTGGTGAAAGTTTAGGTGTGTGACGAGTTTTGGGACCATGTGTTGCTTAGTACCCACTCACACTCAAATTGGTTTGCAAATACAATTGGCACGAAGATTGTCATCACATGTGTATAGAGCAAAGAATGTCGTCTCATGATAAGAGGTTAATATATTTAGTAGTTAGTTTCACCTTTTTCGTACGTGAGATTAATATAGTGATATGAAGTTGGACAACTGATTAGGGAATTTTTTTACTGGTCGAAAGCTATACAAGGTGGGAAATCCTGTGATAGTTAACCTAATACCTCAGCTCGAGAGTACTTTCGCGCATGACACGAATATTAATGTCAAGGTGCACCCTAGTCTGTTTAGGCATGCAGGTGGTAAAACAGGAGAGAATGTATCATTGCCGATAGACTATTCTCGACTTTCATTTTAATTAGCTATAGACATTCTGCTATAGGATAGTTGCCAGATGCCTTTGGCTTTCTGAGTGGTTGTCTAGGCTGAAGCTGATCCCAAAACAGTTATATTCAGGCCCATTTGTCAATCTGCCAGATTTCTCTACACTTCTGTCAATGAGGACTCCTCTCACACATGGTCGGTTCGAAATTTGAGTCATTTTCAGCCCCTGCACTGATTTGAAAAACTCGAGGTGAGCCAATAAATATAGGCGTTAATCTCTTTAGCTGGCTATGATTTACTGCGTAGGCAGCCTTTTGATCATAGGATATACTCGGTCTCTTGTCTGTTCATGACATGATTCAAAATCCAGGATTGTCGACATGTATACTTGTCCTGCCTTAGGTAGGACCAACTTAGAGTTTGTCTGGCATAACTTTGCTTACGAAGGTCTACGCGTCTCACCTTGGTTGTGGCTAGCATTGGTCTGGTATAGTCTTTAGTCAAGGTGATCTTATGAGCTGGTTGAATGGCTTCATGTGTTGGTCCATATGAATCTACTTGTCTGTTTCCACTGTAAATCTGAGAAAATGGTTGTGATTCTTTGACGATTATAGGCTATGAACCTGACATGCTGCATTACCATTGCAGAGCTTTGCTCTTGTTATCTTTTAATGCTCTTTTTGGTCTCTGGAGATTAGCGAGCCTTATTATCAGGAATTGAGCATCGATATGCCCCTCTGGCTATAATAACGAATGTTCACTAGACTTCTACAAAATGGAGCATTTCTTCTGAGCAATTATAAGGATGGAGATATGTGATTTTTTCTTCTGTAAGTTGCAAAACGTTCTCGTGTGAGATCTTCTGTAATGTATATTCGCTGTGTCAGTTGGACAATGCCTTGATGTTATTGGCATATCTAGATCAATAGTAATCCAGAGAAGTATTTCTGCCTCCTCTGGTCTGTAAAGAACTGGTCCATCATGCGTATGGTATGTGGCACGCATTCTAGAGCCCAACTGGCACTCATGATAAGTGTCTTATAAGCCCTATTAAGGATCGTAAATTCCCCTGTTGATCTTTCTCCTTGTCTAGTTGGGTGCATGGGGTATGACGTGATGATAGCTTTGACTATAAGGAGCATACCAATAAAAGTGAGTGGCATGACACTGGTTGATCACATCTGGTTATCCCGTTGCCTAGAGGATAGCATCTTGTTGGGACGTCTATCTGTTCAAAATTTGTGATAAGTATCCTTACTCTTCTTCCGGGTGGCTAATTTCTTGGTTTTTCTTCGACTATCCTGACACAATGTTCAGACTGACAAAAGCTCAATTTACTCTGTAAATACGCGAAACGTGTCTAGATGTGACGACGTCTTCAATCCGGGCACGGATCTGGGCGATATAGATTAGAAATAATCGTTTCTGTGTGAATTTATATATCTGAGAGACGGTTTTGTGTCTTTTCTTATAGTCTGCGTTTTTAGAGAGTCTTTGAGTAATGCGCCTGTGGTAGGATCAGGGAGAAAGTATGTTTCTGGATATGCATTCCTAGATCAATCAGGCATTCGTCTGCTGAAAGGCAATCTAAGCAAGTCCTTCGATAGCTCCGAGGTAGGCACTTTTCTTGGTATGTAGCCAGGTTGATAACATTGGACTCTCTCTGTCTTTCTTACAGGGGAAAATGATGAGTCGTGTCGCTTCAGAGAGGTTTCGCGAGATGGCTTGTTGGTGGCTTCACAACTCCGTCATCTGATCATGTTCAATATGTTCAGTCTAAGATAGACTGGGCAGTATTCTTGGGGCTTGAGTTGTTTCTGTCTACTGTGACATTAACCGTTCTCTTCTTCTGACATCCAGGTGTAGGGTTAGCCCAACCTCGATTTCTGCAATACGTCTCAGCAGCCTGCCTGTCGTAGGAGCCTGTCCAAATCTTTGCGTTTCTTTGAATGTTTTTGACAAGGCTTGCTGGCATGACTGGCTTGCTATTTGTGACGCTCTGCTAGTCTAAGGAACGTTGCAGCTGTTGAATACTAATAATATAGCAATAAGAAGTGGACTACTCCTAGAGCCTACTACAAATCTATTGACTAGTGGCGACTTACTCGCCGAACTGTTTCTACCTACTCCATTTGATGATGTTTTTAAAGCTCGTTGTAGAGTTAGCAAACATAAAGTTTATAGTGTTTCATACAATGATGAATCATAACAGTATGTCTAGACCTAGCTTTATCTCTCACACTAATAAGTGATAGTAAAATTATTTACTATTTGGGTAGAGTATGATTGGCTTCCGAGGGAAATACTGATAGTATATAGTGGTGTCAGCCTGTGTGGGTTCATGTTTTAAATCTGCAGTTCCATTGTTTGGATTAACTATTATAAATGGACATTTACATGATAAGCTTAATCTTAAATCAGGATTTATTGGTATACACGAGTGTTATTAAGTACCTTGGATCAGGCTAATATGAAAGGAATTCATTATGAGGCTCGTGAAACGAGCCCCTATTAAAGGTCTTTCGCGAGTCAAATAATTCTCAAGGGAATACTAATCAACAACAGTATAATGATGTAAGATTGGGCAATAGCGTTCTATATGTTTTTCAATGTTGTCTATAGGAGGCATTGTGTAATCCAGATGACGAAATTTAGTTTTGTGTATGAATTGGCATCCTGGTTGGTATTCCTCGTGGAGCTAACAGATTTGGTACATATTTTGACCTGGTACTCATCTTCCCTTCCTTGATCATTTGGCATAATTTCTCTGTTACTCGAATGAAGAATTCTTCCTGATGATAGATGTCTTCGATTTCATGGTCTAAGTATAATTGGTCGTAATGTGGACCATAATCTTGGCAGTGTCACGCAACATCGGTCAGGTAGATCACTGAGAAATCGAATATTGTTGGGGTTCTCTTCACGCTTTTCTAATTCTTGACGGAGTTGTTTTGGATCCATCGAGTTTGTCTCTATGCCTGTGCAGGCTGTAAGGTGATTTCCTCTTTACTTCTGCTTTCTCTCTATCTCTGTGTTGAGGGGGGTGAAGGGCTTTCGAATAATTGTGTGGCGTGATTCATGTGGGTGCTGATGGTACTCGTCTCTTTTCTTTTTACTAATACATCCTCTCTTCTCTTTGAGATTTCTGGACAGTGGTTGACGAATGACATATTCCTTCTTGTTCAATGGAAGACTGCTGTCAACACATGGTAGACTGATAGTTTTTACAGATAAATAGCCTCTTACATCAAGGTGATAAAACTTCCCTTACAAACTTCCATAGATGCATTGCATTGCCTGGGCCAGGGTCTCCACCTTGTAGAACTTGGTTGCACTAGCTCATGTGGTCTCTCGATAATGGGCTGGTCTACAGAGCTATTGGGCAAGGCATAATCACAAATTCTAGTCAGGATTTTTTCAGACACTTCTTGGAAAGAGCGATTATTTTGGAGCTCTTCTTCTTATGTTTTTCGATATGGTAAAGTTTCATGATGAGATAGTTTTCACGGTAAAATACTGTTCACTTATTTTACTTGTTTACATGACCAATGTAGTCATTCACTCTAGAATGGATCGTGTTTTCTTCTTTTTTATACCCATTATAA
This sequence comes from Bassia scoparia, assembly GCA_008642245.1. Classification (NCBI taxonomy): domain Eukaryota; kingdom Viridiplantae; phylum Streptophyta; class Magnoliopsida; order Caryophyllales; family Amaranthaceae; genus Bassia; species Bassia scoparia. The sequence goes on from SNQN01005903.1 coordinate 5,630, forward strand.
AGTGATTCCTGATTGATTCCGCAAGTTCAAGAAGCTATGAATACTATGCCATGTTTGCTGGATTTTCTAAACAAGGAGCTTTTGTGTGTCAATTAGGCTCGTCAAGGGTGGTGAAGAATAAATACTTTAAACAGGTGGTTTTTGCATCGTGCTTATGGCATTCTTCCTTCAACATTTACATATGGTACGTCATAATTTATAAGCAAATGCTAGTATATCGGTGGTCCGTGCATTTCGATATTTGTTTTTTTATGTGGTTGGTTATTTATAATCCTTTGTTGGATACGTGCTATCTTAAAATTTCTCGCAAACTGCATAGGATGAGAGATGGAAAAAATGTGGCTTTTATCTGGCAAGCGTTTGCAATTAGTATTTCATGGGGCTCCTAGACCATGATGAGGAGATGGCTGACTATGTTTTTCGCTGGATATGAACACTCATTTAGTGGAGCTAGCCAGGACTTAGGATTCTTCTCTTGTCTCAGACTTTTGAGAATGTGGCTGAGAGGAGCGATTTGCCAAGCTTGTCGGTGGACTGTCTGGCGTTCGGCCTGGTTGTAGATGTCCATGTGCTGGATAGTCTGCGAGTATATCCAGCAATATCTAACTCGAGTCCTGAGGTTCTGGAGTGTGTCTGGATCTGGTCCGAGTGGGCATTCGTAGTACTTGCATTTTATCTAGGCCCTATACCAGCTTCATCTGAGTAATTCTTGATATACTTTGCTTGATACGACTCAATGGGATGAGGATTAGGAATACCGCACTAGATGTGCTCAGCAGAGTAGAAAAGGAATGTGGTTCGCACACGGGAGTTTTTGTTATTCCTTCCGATAGCAGAATAGTTGTGTGTGGGGTTGGCCTATAACTTTTATCAGTCTATGTTGGACTCCAAAGTGTTGCTATTTCTAGGTGATCTAGACGACTGTGGTTGGTGGGCAGGGATAATATTTTGAGCATACCACAGATAAGGGTGCATTTCTCTATGCGTGTCTATCCTAATAGCGTTAATCTGTTGATAACTTAGAGGAGCCACGGCACGTCTTAGAGGATGATATATCTGGCATGCGTGCATCCCTGGATCTAGGTTTGTGGAGTCGATATGCGATTCGTGTTCTGGACTTAGGAGGGGGAGAATGTGATTTGTTTGACGTGATATAGTTTCCGTAAGCTGGATCCACAATTGAAGTGTATTTGTTGTTGGGTTCACTTGGGCTATTGTTGCGTGTGATTTTCGATTATGAAGAATAGGGTAGGTGGGCATTGACGCTCGCATATTCCCGGTTGCCTATTCAGGAAGTCGTGTCGATTTCACTTTCTTTTTATCTTCTTAGAATTGTCTGACTCTGGTTGGTCCTGAGAAGGAGCGACTCCTTGCTGTGGATGATAACGTTCTGGTTTAGGGTAGCTCTGTCGCCATGACAATAATTTCTGGTTGGATGCATCCATCGTCCGAATACTCGTTCTTGTGAACTACGACCTCTTTAAAGGCAATTTTGGTACAATTTATGGTTCTGCTGAGTGGAGTGACAAACGAGCCGTGCTGGTGAAGATGACCTGGTCTGCAATCCGGTAACCTACAAAACACAGGTGAACTACCCTGGGGCAACCCAGGATCAGCCCCTTCGATGGAGGTGTCAGTATATAACCAGGGAGTTCTATATTTAGAGAGAGAGAATGTAGGTTGTGTTTGTTCATGTGATGTGAACTTACAAGCCCTTGGTGTCTCGAGTCTGCCTTTTATACCCAGCCCTGCATGGTCAAACGCTTCCTTAATCGTGACAAGTGGTTTGTAAACTTACCAGGGTAGGTGTCATTGCATGTGCCCAACTTTGACCAGTTGGTAAACACTTMTGACTCCTTTGGGCTGTGATATTTGCATGCTATCAAGCCCACTAGGTTAGTTCACATGGGCCTTAGTTGACATTGGGCCTGGTGGCGTAATAGATACCAACAGATTGTATTTGCATTGTATTTTGTAAAATTGACTAGGTTGTATTGTATTTTGTAAAATTGTATTTGTTGATGGTACCATAAAGAACCTTTTACTTTTTGGTTGTTGTTGAAATAGAAACCAGCTTTTGAATAGCTGGTTTCTGCCCTTTTTTTATTGCACAAATATAAATTACCGACCGACTATTCGGTCGGTAACACCATACTATAGAGATAACAGATTATCGACCGAAAATTCGATCGGTAATATGTTTCCCAAAAATAATTTGCAGTAAATACCGACCGAAAAATCGGTCGGTAAGGGCCTATTTTTAAATTAAAAACAAATTAGATTAAGTGAATACCGACCGACTATTCGATCAGTAATCACTCCATTGTCCCTCATTTTTTGGAGGGAAAAATTACTTACCGACCGAAAAATCGMTCGGTAAGTAATTTTTTCCCTCCAAAAAATGGTCGGATGTAATCGGTCAGTAAACCCTTACCGACCGATAATCGGTCGGTAATTTTTGGATTACCGACGATTATGATTCCGACACCGCTTACCGACCGATTTCTAGATACAAGTATCGTCTTATCTTCTTTCTCGTAAGTCAGACCTTAGCACGACATGTGCCTTTCCTTCCAAGACTTCGTCCTTTGGGATACACAGTCTCTGGGCTTCTTAGTATATGAACAAGGTGCTCTCATTAGAACCCTAAGCTACAGCGACAACTTTATTCGTTGCGAAAAATCCCAATCAGTTCATAAACCTCCAAACCAAATGAGAAGGATTGCTCCATAATCATATCTCCATTGATGCCTCTCAGCTTACAGACAACTTTAATTATCCACGAAGAAATAATAGCATCTATCTTAAAACAGTATTCCGCTCATGTAAATTTGCTCCTTCTAGAAAGCATCAGATACAAGTCTTTACAACACACCCTCAGTTGACATCTCTCTCTAACTCCACATGAACAAGTCAGACCCATTATAAAAAAGCTATTGAAAATATTTTCATAAAGCAGCATTCGAGTTTTGTGGCAAGGAAATATAAACTTATACCACTCCACATAGATAGCAAGCCTCAGCTCTACTCATAAAATGGATGACAGGGAAACCTGAACTCCGGACATAACTCCTATTGATGGTAATATGTATTACAGGACTCTAATCCGTGTGAGAAGCTCTACCTGAAGGTGGGAGATACACCTTCTACAATAGGAATATCCAAATACAGCTATGAGCCCCAAACCCCTATTTATTTACTTCATACAGCTCCTGAGATTTAACATTAACGAACGTAATTGAGATACCATTCTTTTGGTCACTTTAGTAGAACTCATGTTTAGAAGGTCATATTAACTTGATCGAGAATTATCCCGATTAGCTGATTCATCCCTACTGTTAAATCAGCCCACATCATGATAAGCCTTCTAAAAGAGTACCAGTTTAGTGATACCAAATTGTCCATATTCTACATAACTATTATTTAATTCTAACTTCCTTCTGTACATCCTAGAGGTATGCCTTTGCGTAGAGTAGCCCCTGGACCTTATTGTTCCAGTCCACTAAGTATGGTCCCAAGACACTGCTCATTTACCTATTATATCTATTAAATAGTTCAACTAGCTACACTGTCCATCCCTCCAAATCAATCTAATTCCACGTTTACAATCCAGCCCTGTGTATTGACTCACCTCTCTGGCTAATCTTGCAATGATGTGCGACATCTACTCCAACTACTATCTCGACATGCCATCGAAACTTATCTCCTCTAGATCGATATGAGGTTAATTTCCCTATATTTTCCATTAGCTCAATTGCGCTATGCAGGAGTCAACAGTGAGAGAATTTATAAACAAAAATTGGAAATAGGTATCTAATAAGGTAAATAAGCAAATATTCCTCGGCCTAGACTACGATACTCGTGTCATGTCTGCCTAGACTACACTTGGACGAGAAAGCGTACATTAGTGCAGTAGCGACACCACTAGTGTTCAATTCAATCAGTTACTAAGTTAAATAAAGTAGAGAAGTATCTCGACCCATAATCATTCTCCGGAATCAACTTATCATATATCTTATACTACAATACTATAACTATCTAGCAAATGCGATTACAGTAATAAAGAATACCAAACCAAAGAATGAAAATTTTAAGTAGATACAACGATAAAACCAATCCATACCTAAAAGAATCAAGAACACACCAATGCTAACATGCTAACGACTAAATATATGATGTACAAATGACAGTTAAGAAAGCACTAGACACACTAACACCATCTGCAGAGTGTATTATATGACAGTTACTTCTAAATTCCTCAAAACTACACCTTATCACACGCAAACATTGACAAACATAAATCCAGCAGAGAAAGATGGAAAGCAGTATGGAATTGCTCGAAGAATTCTTATGCCAACGTATAAATGACCAATATACCAATAGGAGTTGAAAGAGTGTAGTTAGTAGAAATTCCATTCTGCGCTTTGATCCCAACACCATCGCTCTTACATTCTTGAAAAGACCTTTTCTGGAGCATAACATTATTCTACATCATGATTAAATACTAGAATTTTATAAGATATGGTACCGGCAGACCACTTTAGACTATTACCAGAAAAGTGCATTGACGCTAACAAGCAACCAACGCCCAATACATCAATGTCCAGCCCCCAAGCCGCACTACATCACCTTAAGCAAACGACCCCCAAAAGCAAATCCAGCCAGAACGCACCGTTAAATCTAACGTAACAATCGCACCTAAATTTGAAAGTTATCGCTACCCCCTCAAACCGGCGGCAAATAAAAAATAAACCGACCCCCACACATCAGGAACCCATACCGCATTGACATGTAACCAGTCGCCGCATCCAACACCCTATAAATCGTATCCAAGCGAATCTAGCTGAAGTGCAAGCACCCCATTACCGCTAAGAGAACATCACCTATAAGAAAGCGAACCCTAAACCCAACCTTAACAATAATCATCGAGTGGCAACAAACATTCCACAAACATTCACACCTCATCGGGACACACAACTAACACCAATTTCCGCGATAGCTGAACCACCCAATTATGTGTGTACCTACAAACCAACTCCATAATTCATTTTCATAATCACAAATAATTTTCGCGTCAGTACACAAGATCAGTGACTGACATGCTTAGTAGAGGTTGTTATTAGATACCATTACGATTATACATCTTTGCATCTTAACATCACTGGATCCCGTATCAAATTTATAATCGAATTCGTTAACTTACACGAGAGCGATGTGCAAGTTGTCTAAAGATATTAAAGGTACCTAAACAGATCGCTTGTGTTGATGCAATGCGTAAACGAGCAAAAAGTGCAGCATACTGTATGCAATTGCGGATTGGTTACTGTTGCTAACGTTTCTTGTTATCTACTATCCTACTCTCTCTTATGGGGAAGTGCTATAGGATCTACAAAAAATATAGAGTGACACAAACGAGGTTCTTGTATTAATAAGTATAAACGTTTTTAATGGCAAAAAGGTTTGTATATAGGATGGGGATTCGAAGTATGAGCGCGATTATTGCGGTGTGATGAGGTAACCTAAAGGTAGATAAGATCGAAAAGGTATGAGAAGAAAATCTTAGTTTTTGAAAGAGCATGAATGGGCTTCATTTAGAAAGAGATAAAAAAATAATCAAAAGTGCTCGTAACTAGTTCAGGAGAAGAATGATATCAGCAATCGAAAGAGGAGAATTAGGAAGGGGAGGGCGAGACACTGGTTTAAAATTCCAAGGTCGCTACCTAGGTTAGTTAAATGATCAGAGGTATCAGACAATATAATCCTACATCTGATGCCTTAACAGGATGATTAATTGAAGTGTAGTAAGATCGCCGCGTGATTAAACCTATTAATACACAAGACTGGTGCGAATACATTTAAATGAAAGGAGTTTTAGGACAACGTAAAAGGCAAACCCTAATGAAACACGGAGCAAAAAAGGTAGGTAACGAACACACAACATCGTCCAAACTCAGAAAAGCCACCGGAGGTAGTTGGTAATCTAAAAATGTTAATAATTATGATAGTTGCTTAATATATGTCAGGGTTTGTTTCTATAACATTAACATTATTTTCAAATGTTTATTAACTGAGGAATGCAAATAGTTTCTCTTAGATAAGAACAAACGGGTTAATATCTTTGTTAACAAGCGAATATGAGAGATTTGAGACGTAGATGCCCTGCGTATATATGGATATAAACTGATGTATATTAAGCTAAATTAGAACCACTGTTTGACACATCAGCATGTTCATAAACAAACATCGCTTACTGATACCTGTATTAAACTCTCCGGGTAGTATAAGATCACTTTGCAGAACCAATATTAAGCCACAATATTATCCCATCAAGGAATTTATTTCCAATAAGAAATTTGTATTAATCTCTTCTTGTTAACACCTCGTATATAACAAATATTCTTAAGTAGGCCCCAATAAAGACGAAAAAGTAGAACAGATCGCAGACTCAACAGAAACTCGTATGATGAAGTTTACTGGCAGAGGTCCATACAGAAAGATGTGAATAGCACTACCGGTAACCCCTCTACCACGGGGACGTCACGAGAGCCACTAAAGGAACATAGAAACCTGCGCGTCTCTTCCCTGGCCCTCTGCTCCGGGCAAGACTATATATCAAATTTAAAATGTTATGCAATCAACTAGATACTTATGTCTCCTCCGCGGACCAAAAGGAACAATTCCATGCCTCCGAATCAGCTGAACCGATATACACAAATGTGATCAGGATTTATGGCGCAGGCGGACTTGATTCTTTTGACTCTATAGACCTTTCCACCAGCTTCACTTGGTGAAACATTATGGAAGGTAATGTTTTAAAGACCGATCCTCCAAGACTACTTTTCTTCGGTACAAAGTGCTCTCGCAAGCCCTCTCTATATATCTTGCACTTTGAGTCAATACTCATCTGTTAACAACTATGAGCTAAAGAAGCTTGCACAACGGGAGCTTACACAGGTTCTTTTATACGGTGGGGTACGCAGCCATTTCAAAGCGTTTATGTATTAGAATTAGCAGAAGCTGATCGTGTGCACTGCTTACAGATGGTATACAGTAATAGGAGCCGCCTCGAGTATCTCTAAGCTCCCACAGGCCACACTGGGAATAACTCTAATTTGCGTGTCAGTCTTACTGAATTACTTATAGAATTAAGACTTGTCTTACATAGTCATGTTCAGCATTACAGTCCCGCGATAAGATCTCTATTCACATCCAGAGCAGAATGAGGTTCCTTTAAAACCTAAGCATTGCAAAATGGCTAGGCAGTTGTGACAGAAGATCAACTTACTACAATATCTTATAATGTATCTACATGTTTTTGGCGATATGTCTGAAGTTAGTATGTAAGAGAATTCCGCGGATATTGCAAAAAGTTAACCTAAGCAACCCATAATTACTCTGGCCTAATATTATGCCACTATAGACAATTTTGATTCTATAGGCGATGTTAATACCTGTCTGATATATATACTGGATATATCAATAGTATCTATGCTACAGTCCTAATGGATGTGATATGTAATTATAACTCATAGACTGATTACGAATACATATGACAAGCAAAGAATCAGTCATTTAGTTCTGCATCCTCATATAAATCTTTAACCCAGTTGAAGAGGTTGTATTTTCAGTGAATATGCTAATGTAGTTATTAACTATTCTAACGTTTCTCTGTGATAAGTCTATTCAATATGCACATCTTCCTATCCAGTTTAATATAACTACATATATAATATCTATTGTTTAGTAAATTCAACACAATTATCCAAACTACAACTTTTACCTTACGTAAATTTGAGACCATAATTATAATAGTGCTACAACTATGTGAGGAGGCAACGGATTTCTTCTAACTATGTTTGTAAGTTTGTGCCATTACGACTGCTAACTCTGCTCCAAAATTTAAGTATTATTTCTGACAGACGGGTAGACGGCTTAAGTTACTTTCTCACTTAGTGTATGTAACCTGCGGTCTTATGCGGAAAGGATAACTCTAAATCCTTCTAGTCACGTTCTAATACCGGAAAATCGCGTATTCCAGCTCATAGACCAGAGTCACTGGTGCTTTTCTCGCGACACATTAGAAATCCGATTTAAGTATCAAAGATTCTACAAAACCCTAAAAACCCTCCAATCATTGAGTTCGTACTGGGCAGACATAACTTGACTCTCTTTAATGTGAGGTCGTAGAGAAAATAGAATTTTGTGAGGAGACATGATATGGCAGTACGACGAAGATGATGAGACTGCATGGAGAATTCTAAGGTAATTATATATCATTCATAGTATCGAATATGCAGGGAGGAGAGCACAAACTCGATGGAGTGAGGAAGATTCATAGCTTCTGAATGAAGGACATGAGCGAGAATAGCTATTGCTGTCCAAAGACTTAGAATAAAGATGTCTCAGTGAGATCGGAAATGATATTGAGGACAGCTCTCTCTCACAACCCTAAAAACTTTAATTAGGCTTTAAGGGAACTGTATCCATAGCCAAGAAAACATCAGAATCTTCGGTACTACACCATACCGACCTATATGTTACGACCTGAGTGTGATTTCGGCGATTCCATTTTCCTTAGACCTTCACGAAACATCAGCTAATACAATATATGTCCGATTTCTATGATGCAAAGCTTTTTACTATCGTTAACTAATAATCAGTTTACTCCTGTGAATGCTTGGTATTAATTCGTATTCTTATTCATTACTCGTGGCAGCGAGTCTTATTATGACCAGTAATCGCCTGTTCTGAACTTATTTATGATTGGCGATAATTTTCTCAGAATATTGTCAGCCATACTATACGCATCTGAGCAATATACCACCACATTTGCTAATTTAATACATAACTTATTCGTTCTTTACAGTCATATCAGTATCTCTCGTGGCTGTGAAATCAATAAATAATATCTTAACAATCTTTTATTTGAATTTTAAAGTGCCTAATGTAAATAGATATGTAGAATTTGCTCTTCACTTAATACTGCTGCAGACTCTCTCTAATCAAGTTTCTCAATCCACAGCGATAAATTGGGTTCATCTTTCGCTCTCGCTACGCGGAATTTACTTTGTCTTCTCTACCTATTAGATGACGGTTGTAACTCGAGACGAAGATCTTTCCTCACATCGATTGGCTCTGCATCGCTAATTACTTCTATCGGGATTTTTCGAAACGGATAGTTCTCATTGATGAGAATTTCAGGTTAAGAATTTATAAATTCCTCACAAATTACCTGTGTACAAAATGACGAAATTTATAGAAAATTAATACGTTAAAAATTCCTTGTGAATAATTAGGTTGCCCCTAAAATGTTGAATTATTGGGAAGGTTTTTCACAGATTAATTAACGATCACAAACGGTGATATTCTATATACTTCTGCTAAATATAGCACATACCCACAACAGATAAGTTCCCCATAACCATATAGTATAACTTCTCTCTAATTGAATAACTACAAAAACAAAAGCTAGCCCAAATTCATACTAGAGAGAAATGTTTTAAATCAATAAAGTTACAAAAATTCTTTTATAGAAAATACAAAATTCATAGTATCTATTGATGGTCTAAGTGTATCGCTGGAATAGTTGTCCGCATGCAAGAGTTCATTCCCCCTCTTTTATAGTCATTATAGTCTTGCAACTAGCTCCTTCTCTTCCTTGAACAAGTCTTACTTTTTCCAGTGTGCTCAAGCTATATTGGTCCGAGCAGCAGTGTTAAATATAGCTCGGAGCCCTATTGTTGGAGCATACTTCATTACAGCGAATACACTAACATGTATGTGTGGTGATTGTGTTTTCCGTCGCAATATTAAGAAACTGGTTTCTGGTAAATCGTGCGCTGACTTGAATCTATGTTTTCCTTCCTCGATTCAGCATCACAGTCTTACTCCATATGCTGCATGATCTTCATTGTAGCTACCCATCCACACAACGCTTAATATTCATACAAGGATGAAGGCCAACAAACATTAGTACAAGTGGATAACGCTCCGTAGCCGAGCTACATATGTATCGCCTGTCTACTATAATCTTAGTCTTTTGTCTATAAAAATGCATAATGATCTATGGGCAGTAATATCACTATCCAAGTCGGAACGTTCATCAACACGTGAGCCTTAGCGAACGTCGGCACTACATGATACAACTTCAACGGATTGAATGCGTGCTAATGACTGATCTCTTCGACCTGCTAACTTGGACTCAGCTACTACTTCTCGTTTTTACTTTTCAATTCGGCTTACGGTCTCTCTAGATTCGGATGTGTATATTTCGCTACTAAGTTATGATGCATTCGGGCCCATTTCGTTGTTAAATGGGTATTCACTGGTATGAACGAAATGTTTGGAGGATACATACACCTTGTTGAAAATCTGTGTTTTCACTAGTGTATTGTGAGGTAGAATTTGTCGTAGACATTCTATCCATGTACGTGTCGAGCTGGGTGAAAAAGTGCTCCTTCTCAACCTTTTGTTGACTTGCCTATTATTGCATGGCCTTAGACATTCTACAATTTACCTTCCTGCCTTTAATCCAAGCTTAGGTGATTTCGTGTCTTTACTTGTATGCTTCATGAATGCTTCCCTATGCTTCAACTACATTTTATTGCAGTGTTAGTAAGCGCCCAGAAGGCGTGAGAATGCGAGACCGAAGAGTCTGCAAAACTGAGCCTCCTAAGAGCCAATGCTTGTCTGTACGGAGCGTGTCGGCAGTGACGGCTAGGCCTTTCTGAGCCTCGGCCTCGGGACCTCCATCACCATATAGAAGAGGAGGCTATCATCACGCTTTCAAAACTGATTATTGCAACGGTAGATCACCATCCTTCTTGGCGACAAGGTCAGGATGCTTATGCATGCATTGAAGCCTACTAACCCTTGTGAGTCAAGCTAGTTTCCGAGTATGAGTCTAACTCATCCAACACCTGTCGCTGCGCACTTACTTTGTTATTTGTGCACTACCTTTGACGTGGCTGTCAGCGCTAATTATACCTCGGTGAAATCCCCTTTTAACTGAGATCCGTTCCTAGTTGACGTCAGGAATTGGCTTGCTTCCTTCATGCTGCTAGGCATCCTTAGAACTCATTCCCCTTGAGCTGTCAGGAAAGTAATTGGTCTTGATCGATCTTTACATGCCAAATCACCCATGTGCTGACCGCTGATTCCGAAAAAAATCCTCGAGCTGGCGTCAGACTGCTAGGATATTGATGCTATGGAGCACAGTCTGCGTTTACTGTTATTGAGAGACTCAAAGTGCACCAAATTCTCTAATTTAATCGCTCCTTAGGTCAGGACCCGGTCTGACTTGAAAACCTTTTGCAGCGTTCAGGCGACGACGAGAATTGATTTACTGACGACGGCTGATACCTATGTATAAGCCGCGTCATCTAAATACGTTGTAGCTGTGACCTCGTGGCGCCACATTCGTAGGCCTTCGACTTTCACATTCTCAAACTGGCCCTCGTGCTCCCACACACAAGTATAAATTTCGGCTGTCGGCCACCAAGCTTACCCACCGATTTTCGGTCGGAACAGAGTAGTGACCCAGCTAACCGAGCTCGTAATATCGCAAGCT
>SNQN01005904.1:0-16153 GCA_008642245.1 Bassia scoparia
TAAATAAGACCGGAAATTATGTGAATCACTTTAAAGTCAGATTAATCATGGACAACTGGCTTTTAGGCACCTTTTTAATTTGACTAACATCAAGTGATCACAATTTCTAGGCTAGGTAGTTGTTTGTGCATAATAGAAACCCACTGTTGTAGTAACTTTTAGGACTAGTGCGCTAATAAGGTTTTGAATATGTAAGTTGCGTGCATCCAATGATCGTGTTTGAATGGAATTACAATGAGACCGAGTGGAGGCCGCTACATGCGGGCGGATTGGGTTACTAATTCAATCTGTACCATGTCCCCGAACCCACGACTGGTTACTGGATCGGACCGTGGGGCCATTGTTTTGGCACCAATGTTTCGGGCGTCCGTGATTAACCTTTTTAGGCACGGTGGCGATCCCCTTACTCGACAACACTCCCCCAACGCACTCACATGCGGGTTCTGTGGCTCAAGCCCACAACACACACACACACACATCGATGTAGGCCCAAGCCCCCCGCAGGGGTAGGCCCACGGTCTACAGTTGGAGACGCTCTATCACTTGCTTGCATCAGGATTCTTAGGGCAGAAGTAAGAACGATGACCCTCACCATTGCAGTGGAAGCACTTAACAACGGAACCATCACAGTTTTTGCCAGGGTGCCAATCTTTTTGACACTTGAAGCATTTCTTCGATTTAGAACCAGAATTGCTTCCCTTCTTTGCAGGGGTAAAATTAGGATTTATGAAAGATTTTGTAGAAGAAGATGAGGGAAAGGACCTCTTGGCTATGAGAGCACGATTAGCAGCTTCCTCCTCTTGAACCGCTGCATAGACACGAAGGGCAACTTCATAAGCCCTCTGGAAAGAAGCAGCACCAGAACACATCACTGGAACCCTAATCCGGGGGTCCAACCTCCTTATATATAGCCTGAGCTTCTCATCTTCAGTAGGGACCACTTCAGCAGCAAAACGGGACAACTCAGTGAACTTGTCAGTATAAGCTTGCACTGACCTAGAGCCCTGTTCCTGAGAGAGGAACTCTTCCCTTTTTAACCAACTCAGCTCATCAGGATAGAATCTTTCCTTCATCTTGATGGAGAATTAACCCCACCCAAAGATAGGAGTAGCAAGACACTCAGCTTTGACCATACCCCACCAGTTATTAGCCTCCTCCTTCAGGTAGTAGGTGCCAATAGCTACCCTTTCATTATCGGGGCAGCCTATTGCGTCGAAGAGTTTTTCCATCTCGCACAACCAATCTTCAAGGATCACAGGGTCAGCAACACCCTCATAGGTTGGGGGATGGTGACGATCGAATCGATCAAAGGCAGTCTGGCCATTAGCTAGAGTAGCGGTTCGGTTAGCAAGAGCAATGATAGCATTTTCTAATGCTCTCTTATGTTGACGAGCAGCCTTCTTCTCAGCGAGGGTTCTACTTCTAGGCGGCATACTACAAAAAGAAAAATTTTGGTTAATTCACATATAAATAAACTTACACTCACAATTGTTTTTCTTAAAGCAATCCCAATTTCTTACTACCCAAGTAATCCTCACACTAAGGTCAAGTCCNAGTTCAAATGCGTCTTTTAGAAACAAATCGGTCACGAAACGTGATATGTTTCATCATCGGTTACTCATTTGGGGAGACACATTTAGGTGTCTACAGACTTATCCTCCTTTCATCTTCTGCGATGTAGATGGGTGCCAAGTCTGCTACAATTACAGGGCTCGCAGGAATTGGTGACATTATGCTTACATGCTTTGTCAAACTTTCTAGAAATAGGGCAGTAGGATTGATTGTAAAGTTGCTATAGAAGATAATTAAAGTAGTGATTTAAGAAATGTAATTTCTAAATATGGCTTGTTATTGTACTTTTTTTTATGAAGATACTTTTGGGAACGTAACCAAGCAGTGCACTGCTATATTTTTTTTAAATCCTAGTGCATTGCTATATTTTTTTTAAATCCTCCTATGAAATTACCGACCGACTAGCGGTCGGTAAAAGTATATTTTTTTTGCACATTAGAGGAATTACCGACCGAATAATCGGTCGGTAATACCGACCGACATCAAATCGGTCAGTATTACCGACCGATTATTCGGTGGGTAATTCCTCCATAGCACACCAAAAATGGAGGGAAAAAGGGTTTACCGACCGAACAATCGGTCGGTATTATCGACCGATTATTCGGTCGGTATTATCGACCGATTATTCGGTCGGTATTATCGACCGATTATTCGGTCGGTAAACCCTTTTTCCCTCCATTTTTTGGTCGGATGATATTCGTCGGGAATCGGTCGGTATTCGGTCGGTAAACCATTACCGACCGAATTACGATCGGTAATCTATGGATTACCGACGAACCTGATTCCGACACCGGTTACCGATCGATTTTCGGTCGGTAAACCATGTTATCGACCGAAAATCGGTCGATAACCGTAGTCGGCCGAAGCCAATTTTCTTGTTGTGTTCTCTTTTCCTCTTCTTCTTTGAAGGCTTTCCAAGCATCTTCTTGATTGCAGGTGGAAGTGGTTGAGCTACACCAGAGTCATCCCAATGTGACATGCCAGGCATTGGTTTCAGTGAATGCTTATAAACTTCCAAGTAGGCATGCTTAGTGTAGTAATGATGGACATAATCATCAGGGGACTCCTTCCTCTTGATTATACATGCAAATGCATGTGGGCAAGGGATCCCAGTCAACATCCATTTACCACAAGTACAGGTCCAGTCCTTTAGGTTGACAACCAAAGTGTCATCCTTGTGAGCCACTTCCCAGTCATGTGGGCTACACTGAGTAACAAAGCAGTCTTGTGCCTCTTTGCTTACCCACTTGATAATGCTAGCAACATAAGGCATCAACCTACTATTAAGTTTATCGGCTACACTGTATTTCTCAAATGTCCTTCTCATGACATACTTTCTAATCCACTTCATGCATGNTTGAAGGCTTTCCAAGCATCTTCTTGATTGCAGGTGGAAGTGGTTGAGCTACACCAGAGTCATCCCAATGTGACATGCCAGGCATTGGTTTCAGTGAATGCTTATAAACTTCCAAGTAGGCATGCTTAGTGTAGTAATGATGGACATAATCATCAGGGGACTCCRTCCTCTTGATTATACATGCAAATGCATGTGGGCAAGGGATCCCAGTCAACATCCATTTACCACAAGTACAGGTCCAGTCCTTTAGGTTGACAACCAAAGTGTRATCCTTGTGAGCCACTTCCCAGTCATGTGGGCTACACTGAGTAACAAAGCAGTCTTGTGCCTCTTTYCTTACCCACTTGAAAATGCTAGCAACATAAGGCATCAACCTACTATTAAGTTTATCAGCTGCACTGTATTTCTCAAATGTCCTTCTCATGACATACTTTCTAATCCACTCCATGCATGTAATAATTGGCTTATCCCTTGCTTCTCTCATGACACCATTAAATGTTTCACAGATGTTATTCAACAACATGTTGGACTTGCAGTGTGTTTGAAATGCATGTTTGGCCTAATGTTTGGGTGGTATTGCATCTAAGTAGTTAAATTCCTCTTCAGACATCAATTTTATGGCCTCAAGACAACCAACAAAGGTGTTCTGACAAAGTAAACATATAATAATTCAGTGCTATTTTCAAGTTTACCATTTCATAGTTTGGTTTGTGATGACACTTACCCTTGAACATGTTCTTGCTGCATGCCAGAACTGGTCTTTGAATGTTGCACCACTAAAATTGAGCTTGAAATTAGCCCAATTGTGCCTCACACAGAATCTGACTTCTGCCTTTGGTGCACATGTTTGAATTGCATCTAGCAACCCCTACAAATGTCACAATGTTTATTAAAGGCAATGTATTTTAAAGGCAACTTGAAAGAAAGACAAGACAACTAAAATTTACCTTTTGTCTGTCACTCATGATTGTCAATCCTTCACCATCATCACTACAGTCTTCATCTACATCACCATAACACAGTGTCTCCTTACACTTAGCACCCCTCTTGCTTGATTTGTATCTTTTACTCTTCTTTTTCTTCGAAGACTTCTTTGAACATTCCCGTGTTTCCCTAGTTATTAATTCATTGACTTCAGGTTGAACAATTGTTTTAGGTGGGATGAATGGCTTGTTGAATTTAATGCTTCTTTTCTTGGTTTTTGAAGGAGATCTGATTTTTTTGGGATGGTTAGTTGGGACAGGTGGTTGAGTTGACTGGTTTGTTGAAAACAGGACACTATCATCTTCAAGAATAATTACATCTAGTTGTGGAAAGTTTTTGTTAGGTAGGTTAATTCTTGGGCTTCTTCTTAATGGGCTGGAAGGTTCCAACTTCACTTTGGGCCTAAAAGTACTTCCACTAAAGTCAACACAACTCTCTGTCTTAGAAGTTGGACCACTAGGCTTAATCCATTTTGAAAAAGAAGGAGTCATCTTCTCAAACAGGACATAAACATTGATCCTGTTTCTGTCATTCCTACTTTGCACCAGTGTCCTCACATCATCATCCTTCTCCAACTGAATTCTACCATTACCTAAGTTCTTACCCAAAGTAGCAAACCACATAGTAAATTCAATTGGGGTCTTTCCTAACTTCCTCTAGCATGATTTAACAACCTCTTCACACAAACTACCAATACACATTGACCCAACCTTCAAACCAATCTTCAAATCTACAGCACCCCCAACATAAACCACATTATCCTCAACAAGTTCAAATTTACCCCCATCCAGAAGTTTTACATCACCAGGGCAAAATGAAACTAAACAGAAATTGGAAGATTCAAAATTCTAAAAAAACTCCACAAACCCAAATAACATCAACTATCAAAAGAACACAAAAGACAAAAGACGATTCACACTTTCACGTTCAAACTCAAGAAGCACAACAACAACACGAAGTTAAGAAACCCTAAATCTATGAAGTAAACGCAAATGACAGCCAAATCCAAGTACATATCTACATAAAATAGCTACGATCGTACAAAACTACCAAAAAAGACTAATTTTGATACTACATGTTTACCAAACTATGAGAAAAAGTGGGAATGCGAAGCAACACTTTTCCCTTTCCGCAACCTTGACAAATCTCAACGCCTAGTGAACGACATCCCAGTAAAAACAAATAAACAAAAATCTACAGATGAGAGAGAAGAGCGAGACGGGAGAGAAGGGATGTGAACAGTAAGAAGAGCAGGGAGATTACTGAGAGCACGGAAGTGAGAGACGAAGAAAATGATTTTGATGCTTTATTTGAGGTAGTGAATTAAGAGGGTGGGTGAAGTAATTGAGGGTATTGAGGTAAATGCATAGGGTAGGATGGTTTTGAGGGAAAAGCAAGGTAGCGGGGCCCTCAGATCGAGGTGTTTTCTCGGAAATAGAATTACAGGGTGGGGGATTTTTCTAGATGGCCTTTGGAAAAGCTCGAGTAGTTGTTTTTATATAAAATGAAGTGGGAAGTTTTTCTAAAACAAAGTCTCAAATGTGAGTAGTGTGTTGGCAAATAAATCCTAAAATTACATTGCTTAAACCCATTTTTTTGTTATCTATCAGAAATTATATGAACCAATGAGGCCAATTGAGATTAATGTCCATAGATGATTTAAATGACACAATTATTTTGTGTTTTATTATATCTTCTCCTCTGAATATTGCCAATCAAGAAAACAACACTCGGGGTATCGTTATCAGTTATCACATGACGCATTTAAAATTTGTAATTAAATAATAATTGTTGTAAATCATTAAATCAATATTTTTGTATGCTCAGAGAGTTACGAGGACAGAGATGAAAATCAATACGAGTATGTATCTCCTGGAACCAAGTTGAGAGCTCTAACTAACTGTAGCCTTAGTAAATAAATGTAAATAGTGAATTATCCAACATGCATGGTTAGTTTAAAAAGAAGACGAGTATCATAAATGGTGATAGTTGTGAACTAGTGATCACAACTCACCATATTATAAAATGAGACTTTGAGAGTGAGATGTGAAACAAGTAGTAAAATAGTTGTTTTGGTCAAGCTTGGGTAGTTACGTAGTAAACTGGCAACACAACTTGTGTTCTGCGTTCTATAAATAGGCTAGGCTGAGTGAGCTACGTACTTGCATCAATTCAGTTTGTATCACGTTTCTCTCAAATTTATCATACCAGTTGTGAATTTCATCATGGATTTTGAGAGCATGATTGATTTTCTTGGAAACAAAACCATTTTAGTTACTGGTGCAACTGGCTTCATTGCTAAGAGTTTGTATTCGATRTCATCTATCTTTTTCAATTTGTTGTATCCAAGTGTAGTGCGTTCATATTCTAATACGTATGTTCATACCATGTCTGGATTTAATTTGTTGCAGTTCTTTTGGAAAAGATACTTCGGATTCAGCCAAACGCAAAGAAATTGTACCTTTTGATTAGGGCTAAAGATGCTAAATCGGCCAATGTCCGGCTTCAAGATGAGGTACTCCGGACTCTATTAAACAATTACTTAAGCTATGATGCGTTTTCAATTTTCGTAAAATTGGAATTGCAATTAACCATCAATTATGTGTTTTTGTTTTCGACAAAAGGTGTTAGGGAAGGAGTTGTTTAGGGTTCTAAGAGCAAAATGGGGACCGGGTTTTGACTCTTTCACTTCAGAGAAAATAATTCCGGTTGCTGGTGATACTTCATTCGAAAACTTGGGACTTACTCATGATCTGTTGAATGAAATGCAAGAGAATGTTGATATTGTTATTAACGTAGCAGCTACTACGAAATTCGACGAGAGGTATCAAACAATCAGCTCTATAATACATTCTATGCACGATTTTACTAAAAAGACATAATAGGAATTGTCTCTAAAAGTAACTAATAATGTGATAATATTGTAGAGTTTAATTGTTTTTAACCCAATTTAAATAGCTCTGGAGCTAGTAAGACATACATATAAATTATATAATTATACCATGGTGCCCTAATCACACATAATCGGGTCGAATGATTGTAGGTACGATATTGCACTGGGAGTGAACGCCTTTGGAGCGAAGAATGTGATCAACTTCGCAAACAAGTGTTCCAAAATAGAGTTACTCATCCATGTGTCAACTGGTATGTATGTAATATTATAGATCAATTCAATCATTTTCATGCATCTTAATAAATGAATTATTATTATTATTATTATTATTATTATTATTATTATTATTATTATTATTATTATTATTATTGTTATTATTATGTGACGAATAATAAAATAATATTAGATAATTTGTTGGTTTCAGCATACGTGTGTGGTGAGAAGGGAGGGCTAATATCAGAGAGCCCATACGTGATGGGGGAGACTTTGAATGGCAAGGATGGGTTGGACATTGATTCAGAGAAAAAGTATGCTGCACAAACTCTATGCAATCTTAAAGCTACTAATCTTTCAGATAAGACTATCAGACAAAGGATGAAGGATTTAGGACGAGAGAGGTATATGCATCATTCAATCAATCAATCAATTATTATTGTTATTATTATTATTATTATTACTAAGGAAAATCTAACAAGCAAGATTTATTTTGCCAACGAACATTTATTAAAAGGTTGCCCCTTCTTTGGTCCCAAATAAATATACTTCGTATAATCTTGTATGTGTTCTCATTCACTTCAATTAAATGTCTTCTTGTAGGTTGGTGAGTGTCCTAACATTTATACTCACATGGATCACTTTAAATTAATTTAATAGTCTCCTYGGTCCTTTAATAGTACCGAATTAATTAATTAATCTTAGATTTTTATGGTTTGTTGATATCACTCCCGATTTGCTATTTTTGGTGTTTAAATAAGATTAAGAAAATCATATAATATAAGTTGCATCACATTTTATTTTTTAAAATTATTTATTTGGTAAATGATAGACTGAGGTTGTCTAAAAGGGACATACTCACACAGTCACACAAGGCTATATATTTTCTTTCGAACTTCTTACCCGGTTTTTGGTGTCAATTGAACTGAGCACGACTCCCGATTTTAGTAGTCCAAAAAGAACAAGGCACTAACATTAGATAATGCAACTCATGCCTATTTTTAAAATAGATCGCAAAATATGACAACGATCAATTCCTTGGGCACAATAACTTGTGATACAGTTTTTTTAATTGCAACTTCAACTAAAATATGGACTGTGGCAACTTCATTTGTCTGCAAGGTCGTTTTTTATATTATAGACATCATTTAGTTTTTGTTATTTTGTAATATTAAACCCAGTGAGGCAGTGAACATTATTTAAAGTTATAGGAAAAAGTAAAAATGAACAATATTGGTAATTATTATTTTAAATTTAATCTATTTTTGGTGTAAGAAAGAAAGAAGAATGCCTACGTGATAAGGAACCGTAAGATTTTTTATGGTAAACAATGAATACTGTAACTGAATTTACACTACCACTATGTGGAAGTAGAAGATGCAGTGAGCCCAGAGGGTGTAATGACAATTCAGAATGGTTGATGCACTTGTTAGGTTAGGTGTATGTCCTATGAGATTCTTAATTAAAGAGTTCAACCTTGATACCTTTTAACTTGTCAGTTGGGAGCTTGGTCGTTCAATACAACTTTGTAGGGTTCATTGGTCTAGGGGAAAATTACTCACAATCCTAAAAAAGGAACGGGTAGGAAGTGATCAGCTATCTGAGTGTCTAGGAAGAAATTGTGGTTGTTCAATGAATTTTGTCATTCATTATCTATAAATTCAATTTTTAAATGTTATTGAATTATTTGATAAATTGCAAACAATGATCATATAAGTGAGGGACATAAATATATATAAGATGCTTAAGTTATAATGAAGAACTATTGTACTCCGTATGGGTCCACATTTAATGACCACTTAGCGATGTTTGAGTGTTGTCAACGTCACTCATTCGAAAATGATATTTTCTTTAATTTATAGAAATTCGAAGTAGGAATAATAATAAAAAATTCATGTTTCGAAGGTATCCAATTAGTTGGACGGAGATGGTTATCCGAGTATATGAATTGAAGGTTTTTTTAAAAAAAAAAACAAGATGATCGAGGTTTTTTTATGGACACATGATTGGGTTTGGCTTGTAAAGTTTGTTTAGTGTGACATTGTCGCGCGTTAGATTTTTGTTTTTAAAAAATTAGAAAAGACATAGGTGTACATATGTAGCACGGTATATAGTAATAATTAGTATATATTATTAATGACAAAAAAAAAATTACTTTAAATTACATGATATTGAGTATGATATACTCAGAACTAAGTGACATTTTTTTATTTAGTTGTCAAGATTTGTATAACGAAGTATTTACATAATATATTATACTATAGGATTCGGAATAACTAATAGGGCAAAAAGGTGTAACGGATGGCCAATAGCTTGTATGTTTGAGCGAAAGCATGGGAGAAATTTATATAGAGTCAACTAAGGAGACTACCAGTGGTAATCTGAGGCCACGCATTGTTTGCAGCAATTGAAAGGAACCCTTCCCTGCGGTTGAAGGTTGCAGGTATTTCTCAATATTATTTGCAAGATTTGGTATTGTGATTGTGAATAATTAATTATTGAATGATGCAGCAAGGACTATTGGATAGTTGTTCGTGAATTGATGGTAAAGAGAATTTAAGCACGTTCCTGCGATGGAAGCGTCTGTCTTCGACTGGTTTAGTCTTCTTCTAACTTTCTTCAATGCAATACTATGGATGTCAACGACATAACCGAATTGTTAATCACGAATCATGTTATTTTATTATCTATAAAAATTAGCTCTATGGGTTTCGTGTGTCAAAAGACATCATAAACATCATCGAATTCATTAATAGTTTAGTAATTTCGTGTGTATGTGTGTTTATATATATAATTTGATGTGTAGAGTACCCTAGCCGATATTGTTTGTGACATTCGAATCAATTGTGGCAATGAAAGGCACAACGTAAATCGCAAAAGTTGACATATACCAAGTGGATAAATCGTATAGAAATCCGGTGGACATTTAAACGAGTTTGCACAACTTCCATTGTACAACTACTTCAGTAAATACCTTGGAGCAATTCGAGAAGGTGATCTGCGTCAAATTAGAAAGGCTCCATTATAGAAACAATATAGCTATTTGAAACCATTCTCTTCTTCTGCAATTCTTTGTGCACAATGGTCAGTGCTTTTAGTTTTTTCATTTCATGATTCAGTTATTTGATTTATTGTAACAGTCATTATTGATTTGTGGTATTATGTGAACATGCTTTGAAGATATGCTTTTTTTTTATTTTAATTTTGTTATTATTACAGGTGCGCTAATTTCTTGCAACTAGAAGGGTTGTATAGAATTTCCGCAACAAACTTTCATGGTAGACAAAAAGCTGAATATTGCAATGAAACTAGTGTGAGTTGTTATAACCCTGAACTTATTCTTTCAATGGGCAATGTAAGTCATGTTGTTTGCCTGTTCATAATAATTTTTTATTTACCTCTTTTTTAAAAGATCTAAACTTTCGTTTAAGTCAAGTTCAAACTTAGTTTGTTTATAATTCCTTCTTCACGGTACTAGATTTACTTTAAGCAACCCCTCAAAGTATATAAGATTCCTTTTGGGTAACTGTAATATCCATCATACAGTTGAGCGATAGTTGAATTAATAACTACTAATAAATTATTTGGTATTGCAGTTATTGACACAAATACGGAAAAGTTGCTGATATCTGCACGTCAAAATGGTTTGGATGAAGAAGTCTTCAATTTCAATACTCTAAGCATCAATTGGAGAGACTATTTCATTAATGTCCACCTTCCAGCAATAGTAAAGTATTTATTCTAGTCTTTTGCGACATTTGAAAGATGTGTTGAATCCCCACATATATATAATGTGAACATACTAGCAACAATATGATGAAGTATACTTTTGAGGTTAATTTAGGAAACTCATTTGTCTTACATATTACAAACTTATGTATTCCCTCACCACAATATTTGTGTGTTTTGCTACAATGAATACTATTCACAAGTAAATGAAATATTCTATGTATAATACGGTTTTTTGCTTTACGCTAATATAATCAATCTTGATATATCATATACCGTCAGTAGATTGAGTACATATACTCACAATTCATATTGTGAAAAATAATCGAGGTGCTTTGAGCGAGATTGTTAAAAAGTAGTGATAGTGAAAGTGAAAATCAATTGAGATTTGCAATATCACTTCATCGAGGAAAACCTAGTGTCTCCTATTTAAAACGATATTGTTATGCTGATTGCACGAGCCAGAGACAAGGGGGGCTGGTGGGGGCCATGACCTCTCCCTTGGCTCAAGATAAAATATTAGTTTTGTCAATATTTTCATTAATTATTGTATAGTGAAAATGGTAAAGTCATGTGATTATGAACAAGATGTCATGACTTCAACTCTTCCTACCAACATTTTAATTTTTTCATATAATTAGTACCAAAAAAAATCCAAAATTATTCGTGTAAGCATATTATTTTGGACTCCCTCATTCAAAAACTCTAGCTCCTCCCCTGGCCAATTGGTTGTCTGATAATGATGAAATCCAATCTACTCGTGGTTTTGTATTATCTCTTGCTAGTGGTGCTATGTCATGGAAATCATCTAAACAAACTTCTTTGTAATGCTAAATTTATAATGGAATTAGAGTCTATTTCTTTAGAATTGGCAAGACAAGAAGCTGGGTAACTTACAGGGCGTTTGGCAAGTGGGAATGGGAATTTGGGTAATATAGGATGGGAATGCATGGGAATGGGAATTGAAATGTGGGAATTGATTAAATTATCCTAATCCCTTTTTTGGTATTGATTTGGGAATAAATGAGAATTTCAAAGGGGAAAAAAGGAAATAAAATGGGATGAAAAAATAGCTTTGAGCAAAAAAAAAGGAAAAAGAAAAGAAAATTGAATTCCTGCATGCCCAAATAGCAACCCCCTAGGTAATAAAAATGTGGAAATTGAGCCTAAATAATCTCACTCCCCTTCCCTCAAATAATCCCATTCCCCATAAACAAACATCGGAATTTAGCACATTGGGATTAAAATTTCCATTCCCACCAATATATTCCCACAAAACAAACACCCCTTAGAGGTCTATTGTAACGGAAGCGCCGAAAACAAGCAAACTACAATGACAAACAAATTAGACAACACAAGGAACATACAAATAAAGATTTAACGAGGTTCACTGTCAATATGATTGCTACATCCTCTTAGCCGGCATGAATGTATTGACTATGGAGATCAAGGCCAGGAATATAATAGTGAGATACGTGTAATTCTTCCAAGAACAACGCTCAAAATTAAACTCTCTTTAGTGTTTTCCTTACAAAAGTGGCTTCAGTAATCAATAGTATTAATTATGAATTAACCCTAAGATTCTACTTATTATAAGAAGTAGTAAAAGATATACTGAGTTCAAAAGGATATACAAAGATATAAGCCAAAAATATAACGAACGGACCAACCCGTCGGCCGGGTACGTAACGAAACAAAGCAATCCGAAGCATAAACCGTCCAAACCTGCCCGGGTCATGGCAGACCCGTCCGAGTCAGCGGCATCCTCAAGCTTCCTCATTGATTTTGAGCTACGGACCCACCCGGGGCACCKAAACCTGCCCGGGTGTGCTTACTCAACCAATGCAGCAGCTCCGCTATGCTTCCAAGAAACTGGTTGGGTACTTGTTGAGAAATTGGACACAAAAACAAGCAAAACAACACAAATACCAAAGAACGACAAGCAACAACACAAGCAATTTAATGGGTAACTTTGTTACCCTCTTAAACACAATCAAAGAATTGTATTTAAGCTTCCAAAACTACAATTACAAACATTCTTTATGAGTTCTCACACTCTCTAGTATTTGTAAACTARTACAATCACTCACCCTCTTTGTTTCTCTCAAATCCTAGGATGAACAATTGATTTTCTCTCTCCTCTACTTTGCTTGTATGACTACTACAAGTAACATATAGTAAGGCTTATAAAACACACTACCACTAACTTAGCTTATTCTACAAGCCAAAACATGTGGCTAATAATTAACCACAAAACACATGCCAAAACAGAGCACGAGCACCGCCTCAAATGCGTGACTCGCGCAACTGTTCTGACTACCCAACTGGAAATGGCCATAATTTCTTCGTTACTGCACCAAATCAAGCGTGTGACCTACCGTTGGCAGGCCCGTATTTGGCCCAGGGCAGATGGGGCGGCTGCCCAGGGCCCCCATCTCAAAAGTCCAATAACTCACGGTGAAGTAAATATTGTTCCACAATTAGTCAATAAATGTTGGATAGCTTAGTTGTAGTTGATTATTTTTGGAACCTGGAAGTTCATGAGTAATTTCCTATAGTATCAGATCAGGGTTCGATTTTCCAGAGCAACAACTTTTGCCTCCTTTTCCCACAATTTTGTTCTTTCTTTGTTTTTTTTTTTTGTGTGTACCGTTTCTGGTTATTTTCTTAAATTCTTTTTTACTTAGTAATGTGTTTGGATTCAAGTTTTCAACTTCACTGTTGTATCTTGTTAGCCACACAAATAATATAGTTATTCGGTTCTCGTTTTAAAAAATTATAGTCATTTCATCTCTGATTTAGTCATCTATAATGGAAATGTGTACAAAGAAATTATCAATCAGATTCAAATCAAAATTTTTTCCTATAAGTGGAGGTCAGTCTAATAGGTAAAGACTATTACTGAAGAAAGTCATCACATGTAAGATATCATTCTGCCTCGCATCCCTCAACATTTGGAGTAATAAAGACTAGATAGTTGTCTTAGAGTTATGAGAGTTTGTTTTAGAGATTATGTTCGGACAGTCGCTAGTGGCAAAAATGTGTAGAAGTGACGGCCAATATATTGTATAGTTGGATTCTTTTTTATTTTTAAAAAAAGGGTTCCAGAAATTCTGGTTGTCGCTCATAGACCCCCAAAAGTCTGAGAAGACCGGCAGCTGACCGTTGGATAAGCTGCCTGTTGAGGTCCAGAGATTTCACCTCCCAATTTGATAATCAGACGTTCAATAACTCCCAGTAGGATTGACGAGTACTGCTCTCGTTTTGATTTTGAACTACTTCACTCCCTACTTGATAACTTGGTTCTTGTAGGTAGTTGTCTTGACCTGCAACCGAGTGACTAATGACAATTGACCGTGGGCTGTCTCAGTATCAATCTCATGGAGTCATGCGTCAAACATGCTCCCGTAATCAAACCAATTGGACTTGGTAATCCAAGTCACCAAAACAAAATTCTTCCAACAAGGTCTATTGACGAATATTTCAGAGTGGAGAAAGCTGCTCTGTCAATTTTCCTGTCATTGCAACTCTCAATACTATGTTGCAGTCGGAGCAAAAACAATGAGTCGTATCACGGAACAGGGCGTCGACATATTCGATTGGAGACATAATTATAATGCCCACAAGCAAGAGACGGTTGGTGTTGTCTGGCAACGGCATTTCAATCGACTTAACCAATAAGTTTTGCTAGAATTTTAACTTTAAGTACTCTAAATGAATTTAATAAAGAGGTGTTGGGGAGAGTAGCTTAATTCACCCCCAAAATGCTTGGAGTTCATGTGCAACTAAGTTAAGCCATAAAGACAATACGAAGAGAACGCGAAGCGCTGTAGCAAACAAAACCCAAACACTAGAGGAGATCGAGAACTTGTTTGAATTTGCAAATACAATCCACTCGAATAAAATAAGAGATCATACGCATTTTCTACTACATTGTTATAGATTTTGGCACAATTCAAAGTAACTTGATGACAATAATAAGGTAATAATGAAAGTAATGATTAAGATGATATCATATCCTATGTGTAGAAATCTAGGATATTCTCCTAACAAATA
Organism: Bassia scoparia; assembly: GCA_008642245.1. Taxonomy (NCBI): domain Eukaryota; kingdom Viridiplantae; phylum Streptophyta; class Magnoliopsida; order Caryophyllales; family Amaranthaceae; genus Bassia; species Bassia scoparia. The sequence goes on from SNQN01005904.1 coordinate 14,805, forward strand.
TACAAAATAATTATGCTCAATCCGGTGATAGACTGAGTTTATGTTGTGAATTTGATTAAATTTGAATGAAAACAAGATAAATAAATAAATAAAGGCCACCAAATGTAACTTAAATGACTAGAACAAGTATTTGACGATTGCTGGAAGGTGGGTGTTGATGAAGTAGTCCTTCCAGTCTATGCGTAAAGTGTCGAAGTTGAATGCTTCTTCATCCAAATCATTTGCGCGAGCTGCTGTCAGCAATTTTTCTGTATTTGAGTCCGCGAAACTGCAAATTAAAGCACAAACCTCTAATTAGACGAGCATTTACAAATTACAATCAACTAAACGCGAATATGAGACAGCGGAAGCAACGATTTCACTTACATGCCCTTGAAGAATATGTAAGGTTTGTACAACTCCACCAATTTCATTGCGATGTTGAGCTTTTTGTCTAAGTTGTATAGGACATGTTGGAAGTTTCCCTTACCCATTCTACTTGTCACCAGTAACACCTGCTCAGAACAAATTGAAAGTCGTTACATTTAACACACTAAATCAAATATAATTCATGTAATGGGCCTATTCTTTTCGACTTATTTTTTACTTATSTGAATTTACAAAAGTCAAATATGAGCCTAACTCAAATATGATTCATGTAATGGGCCTAACTCGAATATGTTATGCTTAAACAAAAGTCATGGAACAATAGGAGAAAGACTAACCAATTGCACCAGAAGATGCCACAGAAAGAGGATGGTCTCGAATATGAGTGTGTTTTTCAAGATGATGCCCTTTCGAATTCTAACAAGATCACCTTCGCGATTGCTCCATGGATTTTTTGTGAAGTAGTGGAAAAGATAGTTATGCAATTCTTTCAAAGTCATTGGGTTTCGAAATGAGCTCCCAACTTGGTATATCGTCAAACATGGKTGATTTACATGAGATTTCATAGCCACAATAATCGAATTCACAAACATATCAGCTGGTACCTGCATACGACACAAGTGGATGAAATCGAATTAAATCCAAGGATAGTGTTCAATTGTAATGAATCTCATAACATGTAACATTGTAACGTAACAATTCCAAATTCCCAACCTAGACATTTTATTTCTCATATCCATTTCGCTGTTTTTCATATGATAAAGATTACTATTTAAATACACCCCGTGTCATATCATCTTATAACACCTAGAGAGTTAGTATTTTATTTCATATTTATTTTTCATTGTCAATGAAACTCGGAGAGGTCAATTAAGTATGTAGACGAAATTCGAGCCTAGGTCTTGGATCCTCATATCTAGCGATAAGTATGTAGCTGCGTATTCGGAGTCTCAAAGGACAATTTACACGGCGGTTTTGGTAAA